>CM059440.1:38206690-38381151 GCA_030390025.1 Squalus acanthias | reverse complement strand
GAGAGAGAGAGAGAGAGAGAGACAGACAGGGACAGAGAGAGAGAGAGACAGGGACAGAGTGAGAGAGAGACAGGGACAGAGAGACAGACAGGGATAGGGCAAGATACAGGGACAGAGACAGGGAGAGAGAGAGAGAGAGAGACAGGGAGAGAGAGAGAGAGAGATAGGGACAGAGAGACAGCCAGGGACAGAGAGAAAGGGAGATAGGGACAGAGAGAGAGAGAGAGGACAGAGGGAGAGAGAGAGACAGAGGGGGAAGAGCAAGAGACAGGGACAGATGGAGATGGAGAGAGAGAGACAGGGACAGAGAGAGAGAGAGCGAGAAGGGCGAGGGTCCAGGCGGGAGTGTGTAGTCCATTCCTGGGGCCTGAGCAGCGGCCGCACTTTGGAACAACACAGATGGAGTCGCAGCACATGTCCAATGGCCGCTGGAAGGAGGCTAATGCAATTTTTAGGCCCGCGCTGAATTTTGTTTTAAAAATTCAGAAAATTGTTTAAAGCCAGAAGTTGAATGTCCCGCAGTAAGTTCCAGTTAAATTTTGCCAGGCATTATCACCTTTTGAAAGAGTTTATCAGGGTTATTTAAATCATGTTATGAAAGAGGGGAAAAAGTTTGTGCCCCCGTTTGTACCTCAGAGTCAGTGAGAGACGGAGGGAACGGCAGCAGAGAAAGAGGAAACAACTTCTCCAAATCCGATCCCAACTCATTGGCAAGGCTGGCGATCGATAACCTCACCGCCTTCTTAGGAAGTTTAGCCACTTTATTCACTGTCTCATTTGAGCTCCATTTGGAATTAGAGTTTATTTTATTATTTTTTGTTGTCTGTTTAATGACAGTGTTGAAGAGGGAAAGAAAAACGATTTGATTTTGAACGATCGACTGAAATGAATAGCTTTACACAAACATGCAACCATGCTGTTGAGGAGGGGGAGGGCAGGGGAGGATTTGTAGGAGTTACATACTTTAAAAAAATATATCCTTAAGACGTTTAGGAAGAGAACCAAAAAAGGGGCAAAACACAAACCATTTTATTTTGTCTGTCGTTCTATAGTCCAAACAAGTCCCAGGAATAATGTAAATATAGATTTCCTCTTAACCGTTTGGTGGAGTGTTAATAGTAACAAGAGTTATGTAATGATTTATAAAAACTGTAGGAAGCTACTTTAGAAGAAACCATTATTTGTTTATTGAGAAAGACGCAGATAATGTACAATTTCGATTTGGTATAAATGTTTGAAATAGGAGATTAAAAATTGAGTACAATGGAAGTTTGTTTCCCGCTATTTAATTGCAAAGTACCCAAAATAATTCAACACTTTTCATGATAAGAGCAGGGATTAATACTGTGGAGAATGTTTGAGAGAAAAACATTAGAAGCAAAATTTGTAATTTGTAAATCTTTACGTCATCATATTAGTAAACATTTCCAAGTCAGTCTGATTGGTTCTCCTGTCCTGGAAGAAAGATGAATGTTTATTTCTGTTAAATCATAGCTTTTCCTGCTTTTTGTTTTTAATTCGGTGACGCAAATTGCGTATGTGTTTTTCTGCACTTGTGAATAAGTGCTGCATTTCTGAGATATTACATGGGGGTGTGCTGGTTCAAGAAGACAATGTTTATTAATGGAAGGGATTGAAGTTGAAAATACGGATACCCGTTCTTGTTCAATTCTTCAATTCTTTTTAATACATTGAACTAAAGAACTACAGCACTATATATTTGGTTGTCTGATTGCAATGTGATTAATATTCTAGTCACTTATGTAGACGTACAGCACGTCAGCGCCAAAGGAAAGCCGCTGCTCCTGCTGCTTGTGCAGCCGTTGCTGTAGTGACATGAGGGATGGGCCAACATGTTGAAAACTTTAAAATCAATACAAATTGCATGAATGGATATGCCTCTTTCAGCTCACCTTGGGCTTTTGGATTGTTTGTCGATGCATAACCGTGTAACTGAGTGACGTTTCTGAAGTGTTAATGCATTATTGTGCAGTTCTCTTATATCCTAGTCACTTCTGACAAGTAATTAAAAAAAAAATAGAGTTTGTACATGACGAACTAAAAGCTTTTAATTAATTCTACCATAAGTAAACTTGCAGAATGGGCATGCAAATGACAAATGAATTTCAATCTAGATAAGTGTGAGGTGGTGCGGTTTGGTAGGAGGAATAAGGAGGCGACCTACTCCTTGGAAAATAAGAATCTAAATGGGGTAGAGGTGCAACGGGATCCAGGAGTATAGATTCACAAATCATTAAAAGTAGCAACGCAGGTTAAAAAAGCCATAAAAGTGCAAATGAAGTACTGGGGTTCATTTCTAGAGGAATAGACTTCAAAAGCAGAGAAGTTCTGTTAAAGCTGTATCGAACCTTGTCTGATTGTCTCATGGTTTGAGACGGTGGGCTGGCAATATGGCATTACTGCATATATGCTTTTAAGTGGTTGCTGTTGTTATTGTAAACGTTGTTGTTGTAAATGTTGTTGTAAAAGTTGTTGTTGTAAAGCATGCCCATAGACGAATGGGTCGCCCTCAAAGGAGTTCATGGCCCGCTCAGTACCAAAAAAATTTAGAGGCAACATCGTTCGGGAGGGAATTCCAGAGCTTAGGGCCTGGGCAGCTGAAGGCACGGATGTCAAGGGTGGCGCGAAGGAAATCGGGAATGCGCGAGAGGTCAGAATTGGAGGAAAGCAGAGTTCTCGGAGGGTTGTATGGCTGGGGAAGAAAGGCTTGAAAAATGTGGTCTTTTTTCATTAGAGCAACAGAGGTAATATGATAGAAGTATTTAAAATTTTGAAAGGATGGGCCAGGTTTTCTTTCTTTCTTGTCCATCTCTCCCATTTTCTCACAGCTTCCAAAGGTTTCCCACGACTATTCCCATCTCCTTTATTTCTTTAATGCTTCCGTCCATTAATCTCTTTCAACAGCCAACAATCGCTCCATTTAAACCTCGGCTCTGTGCTCGTTTCTCTCTTTTGAACATTTCTCGCCCTCTTCCCGTTCTCTAATTCTATTGTTACGCCTGGGTCTCTTTCTTTTCAGCGCTGAATAAGGGCAGGAACTGCAAGTGTGGACTGTCCGCTCTCTGATTGATGGCAGGCGTTCACATCTTTTGCATTTAGATGAGACGTGAAACAATTTCCCAGTTTTCCCAGATTCTCTTGAAGTTTTCCAGTTGCTCAGTGGGGAATTCCCTGCTCTTTCTAGTTTTCCTGGCAATGGTATATTCTGACGAATAAAGATTTGCAGAAGTGCACAGTGACTGCATTCCCGGTGCTGAACGTTTTTTAAAGTTTTGTTTTTCTCAGCAGATGCCCTGCTGCAACGTGACTTCCACAGGATGCAACAGTCACATTAAAACAATGCTGACCAACAACTCCAGAACTGAAAAGCTCCTGAAGCTGATGAAAGCTTTGCTTTTCTGGCTACAAATGGTTTTCTTCTTCTTTTGCATATTTATTTAAAATGTCCTGAGATTCAGGGGGCCATTTTGCCTAACCAGCCCATTGGGAAACCGACGCGAACAGGGCCAACGCGGGTTTTGGAGTCAATGGAGAGTAATATTGGAATGGGATGTAAAACCTGCGTTCCACCCGATCCTGTGGTTTAGGTTCAAATTACGCCTTCAGAGTAAGTTACATTCAATTCTGACACATTTGGATGAACACTAGGAACAGGAGAAGGCCATTCAGCCCCTCGGGCCTGCTCCGCCATTTTATCAGACCAGCAGCTCAACTCCATTTACCCGAAATAAAAACAGAAAATGCTGGAGACACTCAGCAGGTCAGGCAGCATCTGTGAAGAGAGGAACAGAGTTTAACGTTTCAGGTCGATGACCTTTCGTCAGAACTGGAAAAAAGCAGGCAATGGAACAGATTTTAAAGCAAGTTTAGGGGCTGGGAAATGGGAGAGGGGATGAAAGAACAAAAGGGAAGGTCTGTGATAGGATAAAAGGCAGGAGAATTAAAGAGACATTAAGAGATATTCAAGGCAAAAGGGGATGGAAATGGGACAGGTTAAGAAGCAAAGGATGGCTCGAGATGAAGTGTGAATTGCACTGGCAGAATGAAAGACAGCTGCCATGTGGGAGAGAAGGAAAGACACAAACAAAAGGTGTGGATAAAAAATATATATATGATAGGGGCCGAGGTTATGATCTGAAATTGTTGAACTCTATGTTGAGTCCAGAGGGCTGTAAAGTGCCTAATCGAAAGATGAGGTGCTGTTCCTCGAGCTTACGCTGAGCTTCCGTGGAACAATGCAAGAGGCCGAGGACGGTGAGGTCTGAGTGAGAATGGTGCGAAGAATTAAAGTGACAAGCGACTGGAAGTTCGGGGTCCCCCTTACGGACTTTGCTCCATATCCCTCGACACTCTTACCCAACAAAAGTCTATCGATCTTAGTCTTGAAAGCTCCAATTGACCCCCAGCATCCACAGCCTGTTGGGGGAGAGGGTTCCAGATTTCTGCTACCCTTTGTGTGAAAAAGTGCTTCCTGATTTCCCGCCTGAATGGCCCAGCTTTGATTTTAAGGTTATGTCCCCTCGTTCTTGATTCCCCCGCCAGAGGAAATAATTTCTCCGTATCTACCCTATCAAATCCTTGGAACATTTTAAACACCTCAATCAGATCACCCCTCAATATCCTATATTCAAAGGAATACAAAGCTGTTCCAGTACAGTTAGAACACTGGCATCTATCCGACAATGTGGAAAACTGCCCGGGTATGTCCAGTCCACAAAAAGCAGGACAATTACAACCCGGCCAATTATCGTCCCATCAGTCTACTCTCAATCATCATCAAAGTGATGGAAGGTGTCATCGACAGTGCTATCAAGCGGCACTTACTCAGCAATAACCTGCTCAATGATGCCCAGTTTGGGTTCCGCCAAGACCACTCGGCTCCTGACCTCATTACAGCCTTGGTCCAAACATGGACAAAATAGCTGAATTCCAGAGGTGAGGTGAGAGTGACTGCCCTTGACATCAAGGCAGCATTTGACTGAGTGTGGCATCAAGGAGCCCTAGTAAAACTGAAGTCAATGGGAATCGGGGGGAAAACGCTCCACTGGTTGGAGTCATACCTAGCACAAAGGAAGATGGTTGTGGTGTTTGAAGGTTAATCATCTCAGCCCCAGGACATTGCTGCAGGAGTTCTTCAGGGCAGTGTCCTAGGCCCAAACATCTTCAGCTGCTTCATCAATGACCTTCCCTCCAGCATAAGGTCAGAAATGGGGATGTTCGCTGATGACTACACAGTGTTCAGATAATGATAATGCCCACAAGCAACAAGACCTGGACAATGTTTAGGCTTGGGCTGATAAGTGGCAGGTAACATTCGCACCACAGAAGTGCCAGGCAATGACTATCTCCAACAAGCGAGAGCCCAACCACCTCTCCTTGAAATTCAATGGCATTACCATTGCCGAATCCCCCACCATTAACATCCTGGGAGTCACCATTGACCAGAAACTTAACTGGACCAGCCACCTAAATACTGTGGGAACAAGAGCAGGTCAGAGGCTGGGTATTCTGCGGCGAGTGTCTCACCTCCTGACTCCCCAAAGCCTTTCCACCATCTACAAGGCACAAGTAAGGAGTGTGATGGAATACTCTCCACTTGCCTGGATGAGTGCAGCTCCAATAACACTCAAGAAGCTCGACACCATCCAGGACAAAGCAGCCTGCTTGATTGGCACCCCATCCACCACCTTAAACATTCACTCCCTCCACCACCAGCGTACCATGGCTGCAGTGTGTACCATCTACAAGGTGCACTGCAGCAACTCGCCATGGATTCTTCGGCAGCACCTCCCAAACCCGCGACCTCTTCCACCTAGAAGGACAAGGGCAACAGATGCATGGAAACACCCCCACCTCCAAGTTCCCCTCCAAGTCACACACCATCCTGACTTAGAAGTATATCGCTGATCCTTCATCGTCGCTGGGTCAAAATCCTGGAACTCCCTCCCTAACAGCACTGTGGGAGTACCTTCACCACACAGCCTTTGGCTTAGGGTAGCACTCCCGTTTCTGAATCAGAATGCGAATAGTCAAACCCCACTCCACGCGAGACACTGCGGATTACCCACTGGTTCAGTGGTAGCATTCCCGCTTCTGAATCAGAAGGGTTGGGTTCGGGTCCCACTCCAGAGAGCCCCAGCGAACGAAGGCCAAAAAGCCAACTCTGAATTACAACCCACCCCGCCTGGGGGGGGAGGCCTTTAAAATGGAGGTTCGGCTTTACTGCGCTGCTCCCGCTGGAATCCCACAGGCCACCATTTGAACTGCAGCTTGGTAGCTGAGGTGCCCACCAGAAGCAGCTGAGAGTGAGGAGTTTCTGAGCCGGAAGAGTCTGGAGAGTTTCATCAGCGGTTTTTGCAGTGATTTTTTTTGTTGCCATTCTGCCTACACAGACCTGGACTTGTTTCTGGCTGGATCAGATCACTGGCAGATTTTTGAGGCCCTACCCCCTCACCCACACTGAGAGCATCTCAGGAGCAGGTCTGGCCATTCCCAATGGACATAGGGGGAAAAATTCAGTTGGTTGCGCCTCCCGTTAGCAAAGCAACTAGCGCCCGGGCGTGGCGATGTTTGCGCCGCTCGCGAAATTAACTAGACATTTTGTGGCGGCGCTAAACACTACCGCCATGATCTCCTGCGCCGGCAGATCGTGACGTCAGTCGAGTGCACAACACCCCGGTAGCGCCCCGGAGCGGATATTGAGTGGCGCCCCCTGCCTTACTGCCTGCCGCTAGCAACGACAGGTTGAGGGGAGCGTTTTGCAGTCAGGAAGGGACTGGGGGAGCGCTATTTAAAGGCGACCGCTTCCTGCCTTTTATTGTTGGAGACATTTTTGAACCACGCATTCTGAGAGAGAGAGAGAGAGACTTCTGGAGAGATTCAACGCTGTGTGAAGGAGTTTTGGGTACTGAGCAGCTCTTTGCAGGTTCATTTTGATTTGCCCTTCCTTGTATCGATTTAGAAGAGACTGTGGGGGCTGCACTCTGAGCTCTTTCCCTGGTGCCTCTCCATTGTTCTTTCCAGCAGATTTGATGTACAGGTCTCTCCAGGCCGAGATTCAAGGCTGCAATGAGCAGGATGTGGATGGAAAGCAAGATCAACCCTCCCCTTTAAGAACTGGCCGGCACCATTGTGTGTGTGTTTCATTGCTGACTGACATCACATGAGCTTCGCCAGCGCTCTGAGGTAGCGCCTCGCTCCTCGGCCTTTGCGCCTTAAGACAGGTGTGAAGCGCCTGATTTAGCGCTCCAATCACCTCAAGGGGCGATAAAAGTCAAGTTTGCAGTCGGAGGCGATAATTAGCGCCAGGCGCTAATCTTTGCGCCCAGCCGATAATTGCGCCCCGAATGGGGCGATACTGAATTTCTCCCCCATAATCTCGTCTCCCATTGTCACGGAGGTGGAGCAGAGAATGGAACAAAGGAAAGTCAGGCAGCATTTAAGAACAATGCAACCCACTGGATATTACCCCCATAGAATATTCAGGCAGCACAGGTCATATGTGGGTCTGAGTGAGGAGATGTGCATAAGAAGACTGCGCTTCACCAAAGAGACAATAGGGCAGCACTGCCACCTGCTCCATGAGGACCTGCAGCCACGGTCATCTGCCTGCATTGCTCTCTCTGTGGCTGTGATGGTATTCACCGCCATCACCTTTTATGGCACTGACTCATTTCAGGTGGCCATGGGCGAGCTCTGTAACATCAGCCAGGCTGCAGTACGGGCCTGGTCAGCCAGACTGCAGTACGGGCCTGGTCAGTCAGGCTGCAGTATGGGCCTGGTCAGCCAGGCTGCAGTACGGGCCTGGTCAGCCAGGCTGCAGTACGGGCCTGGTCAGCCAGGCTGCAGTACGGGCCTGGTCAGCCAGGCTGCAGTACGGGCCTGGTCAACCAGGCTGCAGTACGGGCCTACATTCATCAGGCCGCTGACGCCCTTAACAAGGGAGCTGGGGAATTCATCACCTTTGGCATCATAGCAAGGCAGCAGTGAGATTGGCTATCCACTTTTAAGGGGTTCCTGGCTTCCGCAAGGTCCAGGGTGCAATTGATGGTGCCCACATTTCTTTGCAAGCTCCTCTGGAAAACTCTCTCCACTACAACAGGAAGGGCTTCCATTCCCGCAGTGTAGAGACTGTGTGTGACAACCTGCAGAGGATCCTACATCTCAATGTTTGATATATCTTGGAAGTTAATCATTTTGAATTGTAGTCACTGTTGTAATGTAGGAAAATGCATCCAATTTGCGCAAAGCAAGGTTCCACAAAAACTAATGAGATAAATGATGCTGATTGAAGGATAAATGTTGGCCAGGACACCAGGAGAACTGCCCTATTCTTCTTCAAATAGTGGCTATGGGATCTTTTACGTTCATCTGCGAGGGCAGACGGGGCCTCGGTTTAACGTCTCATCCGAAAGACGGCACCTCCGACAGTGCAGCACTCCCTCAGCACTGCACTGGAGTGTCAGCCTAGATTACATGGTCAAGTCTCTGGAGTGGGGCTTGAACCCTCAACCTTCATGACTCAGTTGCCATCGAGCAAAGGCTGGCACCAGAGTCTGAAGACCAATTGAATTCTGAATCACCTCAGGTGGTGTTTACTGAACAGCAATTATAGCAGTGGCCTTAAAGGCGCAGGACAGTTTAGCAACCCTCCATCACAGCCATGCTGCTGCCAACACTCACAGTAAGGTGACCACTCGTTTAAGGTAACAGCAGGCTGCTGGTAACCGTGCAGCCGAACCTGAGCAAGAATCGGACAGCAGAGAAGTCCAAATAAAGAAAAGCAAACTGTTTTCATTCAGTGATTAAGGTCTGTTACAGAACATTTTCCATAATTGTATACATATTTCCCATAGTCACATAACTGCAGAAAGTGAGACAGATCTCTGATTCATTCCAGAGCCCTCTCCCATGTGGCGTCATTAATCTTATGGTACGCTCCTTCAGATCTGCTTTAACTTATAGGAACTTTCGATCCAATCCCAGCAGAGTTCCTTCAGTGCCAGCAGATACTGCCGTTCAAGTGTGAGAGGTGCAGATGTGCGCTATTGAGTACAGATGAAAAATGCTAAGCAGTCGATGACTGGCCTGCGAATGCCATTTCCTTGCGGCAGAAACACAGCGGTTTCAGGCAACACATCAGCAGCAAGGGGAGCGGGGAGCCTCAGTTACACTGCACTGTGGGGTTGTCGACCAGGTCACAGTTACCTACCTTGACTGCCAAGGAGATTTTAATTGGACCAAATCGAGAACACTATGAGATGAGGCGTTTCACAAGCATCTCATCGGATCTACTTGCCCAATCAGTATTGTTTGCATGTAAAATCCCTATTTCCACCTAATCTTTCCTATTTACTGACCTAACGTTGAAGGGTAGGAATTCCGATCAGCAAAGTTCACGCTTAACACCCGCGTTCTGCGTTCCTGCGTGCACTCGTTTTACACAGGTGTTAACTCTCTCAAGATAAAGAGGGCAATACTTGTGTAAAAACGGTGCCAGCAGGAATGTAGCACGAGAGCGTGGCTCTGATCCGAATTCCCGCCCTATAGTGTGAGCAGACTGCCGAGCGTGACCAAATGGCTTAGTGGGTTAATGCACCACCTGATGCACTCCTGAGTCAGGAGGGCCCTCGGTCCAATCCGGTTCGAGAGTTAAATTAGCCGTCCTTGGTTAGAATGGGAGCCGGGGCGCCACCATTGGGCCTGAGTGAACCTGGGCCCAGCAGCAGAAAGCATCAGCTCAGGATTCCTGCTCTTGATCAATGCCCGGTGACCGCTGCTGCAACCAAGTGGATGTTGAATGTAGACGTGTTTGGACTCATCTGCGATTCCACCTATGGTAAAATAGTCTGCTGACTATGCCCGTCGAGAGGAATTTGGGGGCTCGGTGTATCACCGACGTTGGGAACCCAACCCCAAATAACGAGCTTTGTCGCCAATGCGTTCAATTTAAAATCTGCTGTAGATTATAATCGAATCAACTTTTTAAAAATTCATTTTCGTGATGTGGGCGTTGCTGGCAAGGCCAGCATTTATTGTCCTCGAGAAGGTGGTGGTGAGCCGCCTTCTTGAACCGCTGCAGTCCGTGTGGTGAAGGTGCTCCCACAGTGCTGTTAGGGAGGGAGTTCCAGGATTTTGACCCAGCGACGATGAAGGAACGGTGATATATTTCCAAGTCAGGATGGTGTGTGACCTGGAGGGGAACTTGGAGGTGGTGGTGTTCCCATGCGCCTGCTGCCCTTGTCCTTCTAGGTGGAAGAGGTCGCGGGTTTGGGAGGTGTTGTCGAAGAAGCCGTGGTGAATTAGGAAACGCGTATTTGTACTTTTTAACATTTAATAAATTAAAATTATAAATTTATTGAACAGAAAAGTAGTGATAGCCCAAATAGCTTAACCCTTTGCGAACGGGCTTGGTATATTCTGCTGAGGTTCTTCAGGTAAGAAGTTATAAACGGCAGCTCTGAAGCCACCATGTGTTACCATGTTCACTGAATTCAGCGACTTACTAAAGGAATTCAAGGTTCTGAACACAAAAAAGCAGATTTAAAATAAAATTATGTAATATTTTTGCTGAAACTGTGATCGTGAATTTTCTTGAACTTTCTTCGTGAAACTGCGAATAAAAATATATATTTCTTTATTTTTCAGTTTTCAGATTGATTTGACACAATCTTTGGAACTTCCTCAACCAAAATCAACTGGGTTTTTTGATGTGGTCAAACGACTAATTTTATCTGTTTTCCTTAAACAAAACAGAATGTGTAATTCTCAGATCTGTAAGGAAATCATCATCATACCATAAATAAAAAGTTGCAAATAGTGGCGGGGGGACCCAGTCAGTCATTATTTCCTTTTTGGATATTGTGTGGAAAGGATTATTTTACGTATCTGAACCGATTTCAACTGTTTCTGTTTTCTTATCTTTTTGATTTCATTGTTCCGACTGGATCGATAAACACCCAGTCATAAAACACACCATCACAGCATGACCCAGATTACAAATTACCATCCAATACAAGAACCTAAAAGGCTTAATAGTAGCATTGAATGAGTGCCACAATCAGAAGTATATTGCTTGCCTGCTCAAATGTTTTACACACATCGATTTGGCTAAAAACTCCAGTCCTCATCAATGAGCAGAATGTGGTCCTTCAGGTACCGAGCCTTATCACGGAACTGGCGTAGTTGAGAGAAACATGCAGAGAAATTATTAATGAATGTGAGCTTGTTGCTACAAACCGTGCCCATCATTCTCGAGAGGGATCAGCGGCACAACGCCATTCACACCCACCATCTCAATACAGAGACGAAAGAAAGACTTGCATTTCTATAGTGTCTTTCCGTACCTCAGGATGTCCCAAAGCGCTTTACAGGCAATGAGGTGCTTTTGAAGTGTAGTCACTAATGTCGGAAGCACGACAGCCAATTTGCGCACAGCAAGGTCCCACAAACAGCAATGAGATAATGACCACTAATACAAAAGCAAAATACTGCGGATGCTGCAAATCTGAAATAAAAACAGAAAATGCTGGAAATACTCAGCAGGTCAGGCAGCATCTGTGGAGAGAGAAACAGAGTCAACGTTTCAGGTCGATGACCCTTCATCAGAACTGGAAAAAGCTGGAGATGTAACAGGTTTTTAAGCAAGTGTAGGGGCAGGGAAAGGGGGGAGGGGAGGACAGAACAAAAGGGAAGGTCTGTGATAGGATGGAAGGCAGGAGAGTATACTGTATTCACTGCTCACGATGCGGTCTCCTCTACATTGGGGAGACCAAACGCAGATTGGGTGACCGCTTTGCGGAACACCTTCGTTCAGTCCGTAAGGGGGATCCCGAGCTTCCGGTCGCCTGTCACTTTAATTCTCCCCTCCACTCCCACTCTGACCTCTCCGTCCTCGGCCTCTTACACTGTTCCAATGAAGCTTAACGTAAGCTCGAGGAACAGCACCTCATCTTTGGATTAGGCACTTTACAGCCTTCTGGACTCAACATCGAGTTCAACAATTTCAGACCATAACCTCTGCCCCTATCTTTTTTTTTCTCTCTCTCACATGGCAGCTGTTGGTCATTCTGCCATTGCCATTTACACTTCATCTAGAGTCATCTTTTGTTTCTTAACCTGTCCTGTTACCATCTCCTTTTGCCTTGCACCATCATCCCTTTTGTCTCTTAATCTCTCCTGCCTTCCATCCTATCACAGACCTTCCCTTTTGTTCTTTCCTCCCCTCCCCTCTTTCCCTGCCCCTACATTTGCTTAAAAACCTGTTACATCTCCAACTTTTTCCAGTTCTGACGAAGGGTCATCAACCTGATATGTTGATGATCTGTTTCTCTCCCTACAGATGCTGCCTGACCTGCTGAGTATTTCCAGCATTTGCTGTTTTTATTTTATATTTAATGACCACTAATTTGTTTTACTGATGTTAGTTGTGGGATAAATATTAGCCAGGATACAGGAGCTAGCTCCCCTGCTCTTCTTCAAATAGTACCATGAGATCCTTTACGTCTGCCTTGAGAAGGTAGACGGGGCCTCAGTTTAATGTCTCATCTGAAAGACGACACCGCCGACAGTGCAGCACTCCCTCAATACTGCACTGGAGTGTCAGTCTGGATTATGTGCTCAAGTCTCTGGAACAGGGTTTGAACCCACAACCTTCTGACTCAGAGGCAAGAGTGCTACTACTGAACTAAGGATAACACCTATGAATTTGGTGCAACCACAGATCATCAAGACAGACCTGCGAAGGACCAATTTCAGGACAGTATGCTCTTTCCCATCATGGACTCTGTTTTAAGTGGTCTCAAAAGAGCTTTGATGCTCTTGCATGTATCTGTAAAAGATGAAAATTCCTGTGGACCTTGCTTGAAAACGAAACAGTTGATCTCAATGATGTTCTCATTTTTTATTCCACTGATGTCTCTGATGATATAAAAGAAGAATTAGAGTTTCTTAAATGTATTTACAAAGAAAACATTGACCAACAAATACTGTTGCTGCTTCATTTACTAAAGAAGCAGCATGAAGTCTCTCTTCAGAATATCTGTGGTTAGAGCAGCAATCAGTGCACTCAAACACGTGAAGAACTATCACTGCGTAACCACGGGTCAGTCAAGACTTAATGGCTTAACAACGCTTGCCACTGAAAGTGAGCTAGCAAGAGCTGTAGATTTCAATAACATTACTGATTGATTTGCTGCTAAAAAGGCAAGAAAAACAGCGATGTAGGTCGAACGTCTTAAAATAAATTCTACGGAAATTCGCAGGCGTCTATTCATTCTTCTATTGTCAGTTTATTCTAGTGTCAGCCGTGGCTCAGTGGGTAGCACACTCGCCTCTGAGTCAGAAGGTTGTAGGTTTCACGTCCCACTCCAGGGACTTGAGCACATAAAGCTACGCTGACACTCCAGTGCAGTGCTGAGGGAGTGCTGCACTGTCGGAGGTGCCGTCTTTCGGATGAGACATTAAACCGAGGCACCGTCTGCTCTCTCAGGTGGACATAAAAGATCCCATGGCACTATTTCGCAGAAGAGCAGGGGAGTTCTCCCCAGTGTCCTGGCCAATACTTATCCCTCAATCAACATCAGTAAAACAGATTATCTGGTCATTATCACATTGCTGTTTGTGTGACCTTGCGTTTCCCACATTACAACTGTGACTACACTTCAAAAAGTACTTCATTGGCTGTAAAGCGCTTTGAGACGTCCGGTGGTCGTGAAAGGTGCTATATAAATGCAAGTCTTTCTTTCTTCTATTTCCTTTAATATATGTTTTATTATCACTGATCAGCTTCATTCATAAAGTTGACAACCCCCCCCCCCCCCCCGGTAAAGTTGTACCCACTTTCCACCCCTGGTAAAGTTGTACCCACTTTCCACCCTCTCGCCAGCCCTGCTGCTGACACTCACTGTAGCAGCTTAGACACAACCAAGCCTCAGGTTTTTTTTGGTAGCGTTTATTGTATCCCTGGGACTGATGGCAGCTTGGCTTTTGTTTCTTTTTCCTAGAATTTCCAAGTATATTCTGCAACATCTGTGCTTGTTCTCAACTGAACCGATCTGCGGTGCCTCATAACCCAAAGAACTGGACATTTATGAGCTTCAATGTACTCATTAGAGACTGTGCGGAATGCGACTCCAGTTCTTCAGGTCATAGAGGTGACTTTCTGGAGTCTTTTAGCTCTAGTATTGTATTGTACGTGGCTTCTTCTCATCTGGTTGATGTTATTTTGCTTTGATGTGATGGATTTTCCAGTTTTGTTGAAGGTGTCCACTTCCTATTTATTTTCTCCTATTTCTTGGACTCCCCCATATCTTTCAAAGCCTAGTGGGTGAGTGAGCAGCCTAGCCCCAGCCTTCCGCCAGTGCCATTCTGGAACCTTTACTATGAGACCAACCTGGGGTAACTCTCTTTCCAGCTTTTCCCCTGCATCCCTACACAGAAGCAACTGATCTGCACGTAATTAGATAAACCAATTTAACTCACTGGGCTCAAAAATAACCACTTAGAAAGAAGAACTTGCATTTATATAGCGCCTTTCATGACCTCCAGATATCCCAAAGTGCTTTACAGTTAATGAAAAGCTTTTGAAGTGTAGTCATGTTGTAATGTTTGAAACGTGGCAGCCAATTTGCGCACAGCAAGGTCCCACAAATGGCAATGAGAGGATGAGCAGATAATCTGTTTTAGTGATGTTGGTTGAGGGATAAATGTTGACCAGGACACCGGGAGAACCCCCCCCCCCTGCTCTTCTTCAAAATCATCCACCTCAGAAAGCAGTTGGGCCTCGGTTTAGCGTCTCATCTGAAAGACGGCACTTCGGCGAGTTATTGGAGGTTAACCATTCCCCAGCATGGGTCAGTATCTTCAGGAGAGGGAAGAAATTGGATAAATAAATAACAATGTGCATTTATATAGCACCTTTAACATGGAAACACATTATAGGCACTTCATAGATATTAGGAGGGGTGACCAAAAGCTTGTTGAAAGGGAGTCTACAATGTAGACAGCCCCTTTCTGCCAGAACTCTATGTGGTCAGATTATTCATGAGCGATACCAGTAACCTCAGCCACACCTCCCCATTCACCAACAGTCCCACCCTCCTTTCCTTTCCTCCATCACTGACCATCTCTTTCCGACAACACAAACATCAAAACCACCAGAAAATGCACATTCAAATCCAATTTTATAAGTTCAGTCATTAACTAAAGCATACAAAATGAAACTAATCACCCTTGTGCATTCCCTTAGTGCCTGTCTTCCGTGTGCCTTTGCCTGTCCTAGTGCTCCTATGAGGTGCTTCCCCAGTGGCTGCAGCACGGCTGGTGGAAGGCTGCTGACCTCCAATTGAGGAGACCGGTGACCTCGAGTAGCTCTAGGCCTAGAAGGTCCGGCTTCAGACTGCACCATCTCGGCCTGGGCTGCAGCAGTCTGGGCTGGCTGGCTGACACGTAACAGCAAGGGCACTGGCGGAGTGGCAGGGGTATATTGCTGGAGTGCAGTGAAGCCCTGGGAAGCCCCTTTGAACAGTGGTATCCAGAGCCATGAGGGCTGCAGTCTGAGCTTCCACTGCAGCACTCAGGCCTTTGATGGAAGCTATTTGTGCTGCAATGGAAGCTGTGACATGGCCATCAGACGCTGCATCATGGTGGGTTCCAGATGTGCTGATGGAGGTGACCGCCTGTTCAATGTTTGAAATGATGGGCTCCAAGCTCTGCGCAAAGCCTTGTGCCAAGTTGGTGCTGGTCTCCTACGTGCTCCTTGACATTGAGCGCAAGCTTTCTGGTGGCTTTCCAGTGCACCAAGCATTTGGTTCTGTACACCCATCAGCGTTCTTCCGTAGCTTGGCCCATCGAAGTCCTCATCTGACTCCTCTGCAGCAGAATAGTGTGTGAACTTGTCCTCTGGCGAGCTGGCACCTGATCTATCTCCCTCCTGCGCACTTGTGCCCAGTGTCTCACCACTTGCCGATCCCTCCTCTATCCTAGCCTCTAAAATACGTGCAGTATCAGTATCTGAGCTGGTGGCTGCGAGTGTAAAATCGAGAGACGGTGTGTCTTCATCTTCACTGTCTTCTTCCTCTTCCTCCTCTGACTGGGAAGGTTCTATTTCTTGGGTATCTGAAAGGAAAAAGGGACAAGGATTGGGTTGTGGTGAGGGGAGAGGAAAAAGTAGGAAGTGCGAGCTTACATCATCTGCAGCTTGTGAGTCAGAAGAGATTGTGAGATGAGGGAGAAGTGGGAAGAGAGGAGGATTAGGTATGCTGATTCCCTCATCATCGATCCCTCCAGCCCCGCCTGTGGCCACGGTCTCAGCGATGCCCCTTCCTATAATGGCCAGCACTGTCTCCTCCATGGGGGTTAAAACGTGCAGGCGCGCTTGTCCTCCTCCAGTCCTTTGCTGCTGCCTGCTGTTATGCGCCACCTTCTCCTGCACGAAAGAGGAAAGTGTGTCAGTGAGCGTCCTGCAATATGTTTGGGTGATGTGGCTGTCATGGTTGAATAGCTGCCAGTGTGTGCGAGCTGTGAGTTGTGGGTGCAATGCTTGCAACAGTGCTAAGAGTGTGAGGGTGAGGTAAAGCATATGAATTGAGGGGTTGAGTACTGATTGATGGAGACTGTTGGTAGGTGGCTGATGTGGGTGTAGTGAACTTTCAGTGGATGAGGTTAGTGGTGCAGTTGGTAGGATATGCCATTTGAAGATGAACTCACTCACCTTGACAACTTATGTCAGATCATTAAACTTCTTCCTGCACTGCATCCATGTTCCCTACACTGGAGGCTCTCACTCCATTGACTCGATCAGGACCCTGTGTATCTCTGGAGACCAGACGAGTTGAGGCATCTCGGCCTCCAAATGGCCAGAAGGGGGCCTGACCGATGGGTCTAGGCCAGGAAACAGGCCCCGACACACAAAACGTTAGAGCATTTTTAAAAAGAAAACCAACCAGCCCCTTACACAGGGGGCGAGGAGGACAAGGTCAGAGTCAGAGGACTGGGGCAAAGAAAACCCTTTCCCCAAAGGCAGATGGCTGGCAGAACTTCCAGCCATGTGGGGCAGGGGGACGGTGCGATGGGGGGTGGGGACGGTGGGGGGGACGGGGGGACGGTGGGGGACGGGGGGACGGGGGGGGGATGGGGGGGTCGGGGGACGGTGGGGGGGACGGGGGACGGTGGGGGGGACGGGGGGACGGTGGGGGACGGGGGGACGGTGGGGGGGACGGGGGGACGGGGGGGACGGTGGGGGATGGGGGGACGGTGGGGGACGGGGGGACGGTGGGGGGGACGGGGGGATGGTGGGGGGGATGGGGGGACGGTGGGGGATGGGGGGACGGTGGGGGACGGGTGGACGGTGGGGGGGACGGGGGGACGGTGGGGGGACGGGGAGGACGGTGGGGGGACGGTGGGGGGGACGGGGGGGACGGACGGGGGGACGGTGGGGGGGACGGTGGGGGGGACGGGGGACGGTGGGGGGGACGGTGGGGGGACGGGGGGACGGTTGGGGACGGTGGGGGGACGGGGGGACGGGGGGACGGTGGGGGACGGGGGGGGACGGGGGGACGGTGGGGGATGGGGGGACGGGGGGACGGTGGGGGCTGGGAGACACACCGTAGGTTATTCAGATGTTCAGAAGCGCTACTGCCTCTCTTTTAGGGTTAAAAGTCATTGATATGAAGCACCCTTACTCAGCTTCTCCCTGATAGTAATAGGAACGTTTTGTGTGGGTTATTCACATATATTCAATGTCAGCAAAGTCAGATTAAATAAGTAGAACTGTAGTCGCCCATTCAGATGTAAAAATATTGTATTCATACTAAAAATTGTCCACATCCTCAGTGTTGGTCTCTCCCATTCCGAGAGTTTACTCTGAGATTGTGTGTAACACACTGGCTCCCGGGCTCCCCACCAGGACCCTAGTTTTAGACGACAGTTTCCTGAGACATGCAATCTTGTTTGTACAGAACTGTGCTCTGATCATGTCCTCTTAAATTTGAACTTTGCAGCGAGGAGACTTCATTAAAATAACAGATCATTAAAACATATTTTGAAATAAAGTCACTGTGACAGTCAGGAATTTGGGAATAAGTTAAGAATGGTTTACCCTCAGTTTGTTTAATGAATGTGCTCTGTCCTAGTGAACTGCCTTAGGGCAGGTCTTAACTGTAAGGGGTTCTGTGTCGTGCTTGTATCGCAGACGGTGCTGGTGCGGGGTTAGGCCTTCGTTGCCTAATACTATTGTTTGCTCTGGTCTCCGGCCAGCCTTGTTGCAATAAGCACCTGTGAGTGGTTCGACCCACTCGCCCTTACGGTTCTAACACTGGACTTAGGTGCCGAGAGCAGTAATGCAGAGAAAAACTCAAATAGACCCGGTTGAATAGTACGAAATGGAAATCTTTATTGCACAGCGTCTAAAATCATGAAGTACATGTCATAGGCACAAATTAACGATAGTACAAGTATACATACATTCATAAAGCTTGGTCTATGGTAATGAAGAACGCACGGCACATCGTAAAAAGGGAACCCATTATACTTTATCCTTAATAAAACCACCCTCCCCTATCAATACCTACACTACATCTAGATTTGTAGGATCGGGAAACATGCTCACCACTCGTGATACTTCGGAGAATTTTAAAGTGAGGCGCTCGGCTCGTTTCGCTGCAGCGCCTGACTGTCACGTGTTTTGAGGGGTCTCTGTACCCCACTTGTTTACTTTTGCTGCTGCTGCAAGCAGGCTGGGCTCCCCGTTGTCATGAAGAACTCGACAGTGCTCGGGCCCGGTTCGAAGAAGAGTCTTCCTGTGTCCGACACCGGTTGCCGGTAGAATTCAAAGAGAGTCTTTGACCAGTTCGTGCAGTAACCTGTAGAGTTCAAAAATGGTCTATATATTTTCGGGCGCGGTCGGGGTTTACTGACCGCGGCGGCACGTGGATTCTTCTTCTTCTCTTCTCATCTCGTCTCGTCTCGTCTCTTCGGGCCTTCGGGTCCAGAACACCGTTTACCGACGCTCGGGATGGTGCACCCGGTTACCGGCCTTCGTCGAGGCGGCTCGTTCCATTCGAGCTCCAGCCAACATTCGAATAACCGTCCAGTGCGGCTAAAAGTCCAGAGTCAACAGTCCAGAGAAACAAGAGCACGAATCAAGCGAATAAGAATCGAATCAAGGGAGTAAGAAGAGCCGAATCAAGAGAGCGATGGACATTTGTTGTCTATAGTTATAGTGCTGTGTTCCCTTATCTCCCGCTCAAATCTTAATGTTTGTCCTTTGTGAAATATTGGCGCTCAAAACTCCCAGCATGGGGTGATTCTTGTCTTTAATGGGTTTTGGTAGCACCTGAGACTGGTCAACTACCCGTTAATGTTTTCCCCATTGTTGAACCGGCTCGGAGCCTCCCTGGCTGGGTTTTGGGGGCCCCCGAATACTTGCTTAATCACCCGAGAATGGCTTTCTCATTGTAGAGCTGTGGGGGTATTTGTGTATTGATGTGTCTGGATGGGCCTTCGATTGCCCAGTACAATGGTCCTTACTTGTGCATGGAAAACGATTCCAGCACTCATATCTTATGCTATTGTTTCGAATGCAAACATGTTGCATCCTGTCTTTATCAATGTCTGCTGAGTATTATCCAATCTTATACTGAAATGTTTATTCGAACGCCATCTTGTCTGCCCACTGAAAATTCTGGAAGCTTCTGTCACGATGCGTGGCGGCCATTTTACAGGCTTCTGTGTCCTTTTTAATCATGACAGCATTTCGTTTAAATAAACTGATTAAACGAATCTGTTTCTCTCTCGTTATTTTGAATCGCGATAATTGCGAATTTTACATAACTCAAGTCTCTCGTGTGAGGTTCTTGAGCTACTTACTAGAGCAGAGTAGCTGAGCTGGCTTCCCATTGCCTTCCTCAGGGTTTTTATCTTCAGAGTACCTTCTCCTGGGTGGGCTGCAACCAACGCTAAGGAAGCCCACCTACCCTTTACAATGAGGTGGGGGGTCGCTCACACCCATCGATGCAGTACCCCCGCTGTGCATCAACCCAGTATTGAGAAACCGTATTCTAAAAAGAAAAAAGAAACACTTGCATTTATATTGTGCCTTTCATGACCACAGGACATCCCAAAGTGCCCTGTCAGTGAAGTACTTTTGGAGTGTAGTCACTGTTGTAACGTAGGAAACACGGCAGCCAATTTGCGCACAGCAAGCTCCCACAAACAGCAATGTGATAATGATCATATAATCAGTTTAGTAATGTTGATTGAGGGATAAATATTGGCCAGGACACCGGGGATATCTCCCCTGCTTATCTTCGAATTAGTGACATGGGATCTTTTACATCCACCTGAAGGGGCAGACGGGGCCTCAGTTTAACGTCTCATCCAAAAGACGGCACCTCTGACAGTGCAGCACTCCCTCAGTACTGCACTGGAGGATCAGCTTAGATGTTTGTTGTGCTCAAGTCTCTGGAGTGGAACTTGAACCCACCAACCTTCTGACTGAGAGGCGAGAGTGCTACCCACTGAGCCACGGCTGACACACATATTCTAGTCTCCACTCTCTGAGACTGTCTGGAACGGGGCTTGAACCCTTCACCTTCAGACCCTGAGGCAGGAAGGCTCCCACTGAGCCATAGGCTCGCTCTTTTAATGAATGAAGCATGGTTCACTTTTTCTAACTTTCTCCACCTATCTCCAAAAAAGTACTGATTCATGCTGAGGCCCAGGTCGACAGAAACTGGCTCAAAGGACCATTATTGATGTGTGAGCCTAAACAATGAGTGCCTGCAGGCTATTCAGCTGTGATAATCATCACAGCTGAGTCCAATCCTGCTCTCACACTTTCCAACAGGGACAAAGATCAGGAGCGGGAACCCTGGCTGATTTTACCAGTATCATTAGAATTAGGAGTTGGACCAAAACACTGGAGAGAAAGAAACATATACCTCACGATAAAAAATAAAAACATAAGAAGATAAGAAACAGGAGCTGGAGTCGGCCATTCGGCCCCTCGAGCCTGCTCCACCATTCAATGAGATCATGGCTGATCATCGACCTCAACTCCACTTTCCCGCCCCATCTCCATATCCCTTGATGGGGAAAACGGCTCTTCTGAAAATTACAAGCGAGTGAGCCAGACATCTGTCGTGGATATAATGTTAGACGCTATCATGAAGATGTGTACTGTGAAGCACCTACAGAAGTATGAACTCATCAGGATAAGTCAGCATGGCTTGATGAGGGCAGGAAGGAATATCATGCTCAACCAACCTGTTACATAGGATCACATAGGATATACGACACAGAAACAGGCCATTCAGCCCAACTAGTCCATGTCAGCATGTATGCTCCACACGAGTCTCCTCCCTGTCTTTCCTCATCTAAATCTATCAGCATAACCCTCTATTCCCTTCTCCCTCATCGGCTTGTCCAGCCTCCCCTTAAATGCATCAATACTATTCGCTTCAACCACTCCCTGTAGCAGCGAGTTCCACATTCTCATCACTTTCTGGGTAAAGAAGTTTCTTCTGAATTCCCTATTGGATTTCTTGGTGACTATCTTATATTGGTGGCCTCTAGTTATGCTCTTCCTCACAAGTGGAAACATTCTCTCTGTATCCACTCTATCAAAATTTTTCATAATTTTAAAGACCTCTATTAGGTCACCCCTCAGCCTTCTCTTTTCAAGAGAAAAGAGGCCCAGCCTGTTCATCCTTTCCTGATATGTATACCCTCACATTTCTGGTATCATCCTTGTAAATCCTCTCTGTATCATCTCCAGTGCCTCTATATCCTTTTTATAATATGGCGACCAGAACTGTACGCAGTACTCCCAGTGTGGTCTAACAATGGTTCGATACAGGTTTAGCATAACTTCCCTACTTTTCAATTCTATCCCTCTAGAAATAAACCCTAGTGCTTGGTTCGCTTTTTTTATGGCCTTGTGTATTTGTACTCCCAGATCCCTTTGTTCCTCTACTCCACCTAGACTCGCACCCTCCAAGTGATAAGTGACCTCCCTATTCTTGCTACCAAAATGTAATACCTCACATTTATCTGTGTTGAACTTCATTTGCCAATTATATGCCAATTCTGCAAGTTTATTAATGTCCTCCTGTATTTTTTTGCAGTCCTGCCCAGTATTGACAATCTTTGGTGTCATCTGCAAATTTAGGAATTGTGTTTTTGATTCCAAAGTCTAAATCGTTAATGTAAATTGTGAACAGCATGGGTCCCAGCACTGATCCCTGTGGAACAACACTACCCACCTTCTACCATTGGGAATAGCTATCTTTTACCCCTACTCTCTGCTTTCTGTCCTGAAGCCAGCCAGTAATCCATTCTGCTACTTGTCCTCTGACTCCGCATTCTCTAACCTTGTTCATCAGTCTATTATGTGGTACCTTATCGAAGGCCTTTTGAAAATCCAGATAAATTACATCTACTGCATTACCATTGTCTACTCTCACTGTTACCGCTTCAAAAAATTCAATGAGGTTAGTCAAGCAAGACTTTCCCTTTTGAAATCCATGCTGACTTATTCATTATTATATTTTTGGTTTCTAGATGTTCTTCTATTTTCTCCTTTAGTAGGGATTCCATTATTTTTCCTACCACCGATGATAAGCTGACTGGTCTATAGTTCCCTGGACATGTTCTATCCCCCTTCTTAAATATCGGTATTACAGTAGCTATCCGCCAGTCCTCTGGCACTACACCTTTTTCTAATGAATTATTAAATATGTGTAGTAATGCCTCTGCTATCTCTTCCCTAGATTCTTTTAAAATGCGTAGATGCAACCAGGGGTTTTATCCTCTTTGAGTTTGATTAGTTAATTTAATATATCCCCTTTTTTATTTTAAATGCACTTATCGCATTACTAATCTCATCATCCAATGTCATGTCCACCTGTTCAATCTCCCTGGTAAATACTGAAGCAAAATAATTATTTAATATTCCTGCCATCTCTCTATTGTTACCTGTGGTATTATTCTGTCTATCCCTTAATGGCCCTATTCCCATCCCAACCTTTCTTTTTTTATTGATAAGCCTATAAAATATTTTATTATTTTGTTTTATGTTCCTTGATAATTTAATGTCATAGTTCCTCTTTGCCTCCTTAATTGTTTTTTTGACTTCTCTCCTAATCTTTTCGTATTCTCCCTTATCATGCACTCCCTTGCTGTCTAAGTACTTAATATATGCTTCTTTCCTTACCCTCAATTGTTCCCTTATGGCTTTATTCATCCATGGAGTCTCATTATTGTTTAGTTTGTTCTTTCCTTTTAGCGGAATATATTTTTCCTGCACTCTGTTGAACACCGTTTTAAATGTTTCCCATTGCTGTTCTATATCATTGTTTGCCAATATTGTTGCCCATTTTCTTTCCCCCAAGTTCTATTCTCAGCCCCTCAAAATCAAATTTTCTTCAATCTATTAACCTGGTTTTCGTCATACTTATGTCCTTCTCAATTATCATCTTAAAGCATATTATATTATGGTCACTATTGCCTATATGTTCCCCTACTTTTACTTCTCTTATCTGCTCTGGTTCATTCCCCATTACTAGATCCAATAGCGAATCCTCTCTTGTTGGGCTTTTTACATATTGGGTTAGAAAGGAGTTCTGTACACATTGTAGGAACTCCATTCCCTTATCCACTTTACCTACCTCTTCTGTCCAATTAATATCGGGGTAGTTGAAATCCCCCATGATTATTATTCTATGTTTTTTACTCATTTCACTAATTTGTCTGCATGTTTCTTCCACCACTCCCTTCCACTATTAGGTGGTCTGTAGACTACACCTATTAGTGTGATTGATCCTTTATTATCATTTATCTCTATCCATATGGATTCTATTTTTGTCTCACTGATATCTGCGTCACTTTTTTCTACTGCCATTATGTTATCCCTAATAAGTACAGCTACTCCACCTCCCCTTTTTCCCTCTCTATCTTTTCTACATATGTTATACCCTGCAATGTTTAATTCCCAGTCCTGATTTTTCTGTAGCCATGTCTCAGTAATCCCCATTATTTCTGGTTCCTCGCAACTCATGATTGCCTCCAGCTCCCCTATTTTATTAACGACACTGTGTGCATTGCTGTACAGACAGTTTAATTCATTTTTTATAGGATTTCCTCTCACTTTATGTTTAACCATCTTTTTAGACTGCTGCGGACAAAAATTGGGTCGCGAGTCCTTTGGGGCACTGAATTCGCCGTTAGCGCCCCGCGCCTGAAATTCAATGGTGGCACCCCAAGCAGGAGGTGGGGCGCTACTGGAAGCACTCCCCCTCCCTCTTAGGGCATTCCAGCCCAATATCGTGGAGCTACGTGCCGCTGCACCACGTGCTGTTGGACGTCACGCCACGGTACTGCAGGCCTTCCTCCCCTTAGCAGCGCAGCGCGATCCGGGGCCCCGCTGGGATCAGGGTGCCGGCAAAAGAGCCCGGCACTCAAGAGGAGTACCGGGCTGACGGAGCATGGCTGGCACCCCACGTGGGGGCTGCAGAGGAGGCCGGGGACAGCAGGCGGTCAGCAAAAAAAATAGGCGCCTGGCACCTCCCCTTTAATTATCGTCGCCCCGACCGCACCCCTGACCCCGTCGGACATAGCGTCCAGCAGTAAGTCAGGGGGCGCTACCGAAGTTCGCGGCCGGGGCGCGGCCGGGGCGCTACACACGTCGATGACGTCATTGCCGGAGGTGCAGTGCCGTGGGGCACTACTGGTTACCACCGCCGCGCCCGGGCATTAGTTGTTTTGTGCCCTGTTATTAGGGCGCTAACGGGAAGCGTAAAGCAACCCCATTTTGCCCCCTGTTCTATAACTCTATTTATTCCCTTGCCATCAATGTCCTCCCTTACTTTATTCTTTCCTTTGGTCTCCTTTCCTGGTTTGTTTATATTTAGGCTGGTTACGTTTCTTGTAGATCCCTCCCCCCATCTTACTAGTTTAAAGCCTTTGCCACCTCCCTATTTACCCTTTCTGCTAGGACACGGGTTCCATCCCAGTTCAGGTGGAGCCCAGAACTGGTGCCAGTGTCCCATGAAAAGGAACCCCTCTTTCCCACACCAGCCCTTTAGCCACGTGTTAATTCTCCTGATCTGGCTGCTTCTATGCCAATTTGCACGTGGCTGGGGCAATAACCCAGAGATTATTACCCTCGAGGTCCTGCTTTTTAATTTAGATCCTAACTCCTGATACTCTTTCAGCAGGACCTCCTCCCTGTTCCTACCTATGTCGTTTGTTCCAACATGGACCATAACAACTGAATTTACCCCCTCCCGTTCCAAGTTCCTTTCTAGCCGCTGTGAGATATCCCTTACCCTAGCACTGGGTAGGCAACACACCCTTCAGGATTCTCATTCTTGGCTGCAGAGGACACCATCTATCTCCCTAATTGTAGAGCTACAATTCTCTGAGGAGTTAGCGGAGCTTGTGGATAAAGGGAACTTAACGCACATTGTATAGTTAGACATCAGCAAGGCTTTTGATACAGTACCACATAGGAGGCTAGTCTGTTAGGTCGAAAAGCAAAGAATAGGTGGGTAATTATTGAGGAAGATTGGCAACTGTCTGCAGCAAAGGAGACGGAGGGTTGTCACGCGTGGAGCGGTGTTGGAGTGGTGGGAAGAGACTAGAGGGGGGCCCCTAGAATCAGAGTCTTATCAATATCGTTGATATTGTCATTGTATATCATAAATTTGGGAATTGGGGGCAGAGACATAACTGTCAACATTTCTTGATGACACCAGGGTAGAAAGGGTTTGCAGACAATCTAGGGATGGCTGATCGGGTGCAGAGGGATTTAGAGAGATTGGGCTGAGAATTGAAATTCAATGTTGATGAGTACGAAGTGATCAAACCAGGGAAGAGAAATGAACATTGGAACCAAAGTCTTAATGGTGTTGGACTTCAGGACATAGCATAGAAGAGGGTTTGTGGATATTGGTAGACCATGTGTGGCTGTGGTAAAAAGGCAAGTAGGACCTTGGATTGTATGGAGTGCGGAATCGAATCACGGCATGTGATACTGAGCCTGTACAGGGCACTGGTTCATCCTTTCTGGGATACTGTGTACAGGAAGGACTGCATGGCACTGGGAAATGGGCAGCAAAGCGTAACCCATCTGATACCTGGCATCAGGCAACTGAGCTACAAGGAGATACAACACAGGCTGAGTTAGTTTCCACTGTAAAAGACTGAGCGGGGATCTTATTGAGGACTTCAAGATACTTAGGGTATCGATAAGAAACAGTTCATTACGGCCCTGAGATTGACACAAAGAAGGAATGGGATGAAGCTCAGGCGAGGAGAAAAGAAAGAAAGAAAGACTTTGAAAGAAAGCACTCCACAGCCAATGCAATACTTTCGAAATGTAGTCACTGTTGTAATGTAGGAAAGGTGGCAGCCAATTTGAGTACAACAAGAGCCCACTGGCAGCAATGTGTTAAATGAGCAGATAATCTGGGTTTTTTTAGGTGTTGGTTGAGGGATAAATATTGGCCAGGTCACTTGGAGAGGGAATGGAGAAATCAGATCAGCTCAGTTCACCGTTACACTCCAGAACTAACAGATGCCCTGTTCCAGTATGCCTCTGCATACATACAGATCAATGGTGAAAAATAATGAATTGAGGGCTAGCCATACTGAACTAGTTTATGTGTTATTCAACCTCTGGGGTACTGTACACAGTTCTGGTCACCATTTTACAGGAAGGACAACAGCAGCAATTAGTCACGTCTTTCTCAGATGCGTGGCATGTCCCAAGTAAGGGTGTCATTGATTGCACTCAAACCTCTACTCGTGGTCACAATGCCCCCCGCTGTGATCAGCAGTGAAGGTCACGCTCGCAGAATAGAAGGAATGCAGCCCAGTGCAGAAAATGATGCGAATAGCAGCTTGTGCGCCAACCATTGCTCAAGCTGAACACATCTTGATGGGATTAAAGGTTCCACAACTATTCGAAAGGGAAAAAACAGATTGTGCGGCAAGCTGTTGGGAGACAAGAGCTACAAATTCAAAACTTGGTTTCTGACACTTTCGTGGAATCTCTGTACCCCTTAGGAAAGAAAGGTCCTATAACGAGGCACGTTCTAGAGGAAGAAGTGCGTTACAGCGCGCCTTCAGGTTATTGAAGTGGCTATCTCTTGTTCGGATCATGCTGGAGATGTCTTATAGTATGAACCAGAATGAGTTAGCAGAATAAAAATTCAAATAAAAAGGGATCTAAGGGTACAGATAAACAAATCTTTAAAAATAGCAATGCAGGTTAACAAGGCCATAAAAAATGCAAACAACAATGGGGCTTATTTCTAGAGAGATAGAATTGAAAAGCAGAGAAAGAAAGACTTGCATTTATATAGCACCTTTCACGATGTTCCAAAGCACTTTACAGCCAATGAATTACTGTCACAATGTAGGAAACGCAGCAGCCAATTTGTGCACAGCAAGCTCCCACAGACAGTGCTGTGATAATGACCAGATAATCTGTTTTTATGATGTTGATTGAGGGATAAATATTGGCCAGGACACCGGGAATAACTCCCCTTCGAAGTAGTGCCAGGAGATCTTTTACGTCCACCTGCGAGAACAGACGGGGCCGCAGTTTAACATCTCATCCGAAAGACAGCACCTCCAACAGTGCAGCACTCCCTCAGCACTGTCAGCTTAGATTTTTGTGCTCAAGCCCCTGGAGTGGAACTTGAACCCACAACCTTCTGACTCAAAAGGCAAGAGTGCTACCCACTGAGCCACAGCTGACACAAATGCAAAGAAGTTCTGTTAAACTTGTATCGAACCTTGGTTAGACCACACTCGGAGTACTGTGAACAGTTCTGTTCTCCATATGACAAAAAGGATATAGAGCCACTGTAGAAGGTGCAAAGAAGATTCACAAGAATGATACCAGAACTGAGAGGTTATAAGTATCAGAAAAGATTGAACAGGCTGGGGCTCCTTTCTCTAGATAAGAGAAGGCTGAGGGGTGACTTGATAGAGGTCTTTAAGATTCTGAAGGGTTTTAATAGGGTAGCCGTAGAGAAGATGTTTCCAGTTGTGGGGGAGTCCAAAACTAGCGGTCGTCAATATAAGATAGTCACTAATAAATCCAATTGGGAATTCAGGAGAAACTTCTTTACCAAGAGAGTGGTTAGAATGTGGAACTTGCTACCACATGCAGTAGTTGAGGCCAATAGCATAGATGCATTTAAAGGGAAGTTAGATAAACATATGCGGGAGAAAGGAATAGAAGGTTATGCTGATAGGGTGAGATGAAGAGGGGTGGGATGAGCCTCATGTGGAGCATAAACACCGGCATGGATCAGTTGGGTCGAATGACCTGTTTCTGTGCTATAAGTTCCATGTAATTCTATGCAATAATAACAGTGATATATTGTATGCTGCACAACATTGCCATTATAGGAGATATACTCATGCTTGAAGAAGATAGACAGCAGCAACAAGACGAGGATGAGAATGACCCCCTGGCAGTGGGCTAGTCATTGGCAGAAGTTGCACAGATGAGGTGTGAGCTCATCAGCAAATTTTCCATCCAAACTTGCCCACTGTTGCATCTGGGACTAAGAATTTTCTATCACAGAAGAAGGCCATTCGGCCCATTGTGCTTCTGCTGGCTCTCTGAAAGAGCTACTCACTTAGCTCCACTCCTCTGCCCTTTTAATAGTTTTTTTTTCCTTTTTAGAATATTTATCCAATTGTCTTTTAAAAGCTACTTTGATTCTGCTTCCACCACTGTCTCTGATAGGGCATTTCACCCTCAAACAACCAGCTTCATAAAAATATGTCTTTCCAACACTTCCTTCGATCTTTTAATGATGATCTTAATTTTATACCCTCTAGTGTCCAACTCACTGACTAATGGAAGCAGTTTGTCCCAACTTATCTGATCAAAACTCTTCATAATTTTGGATACCAAAGTGGCAATCTTTGTGTAGAGCCAGAAGATGTAGGTGGGGTTTTATATGAATATTTTGCATCTGTGTTCACGATGGAGAAGGGTGATGTAGGCATAGAAATCAGGCAGGGGGATTGTGATATACTTGAACAAATTAGTATTGAGAGGGAGGAGGTACTAGCGGTTTTAGTGGGCTTAAAAGTGGATAAATCCCCAGGCCCAGACGAGATGTATCCCAGGCTGCTGTGTGAGGCAAGGGAGGAGATTGCAGGGGCTCTAACACAAATTTTCAGAACCTCTCTGGCCACAGGGCATGTGCCAAAGGACTGGAGAACAGCTAACGTAGTACCATTATTCAAGAAGGGTAGTAGGGATAAACCAGGGAATTACAGGCCAGTGAGCCTAACATCAGTGGTAGGGAAATTATTGGAAAAAATTCTGAGGGACAGAATTAGTCTCCACTTGGAGAGGCAGGGATTAATCAGGGATAGTCAGCATGGCTTTGTCAGGAGGAGATCATGTCTGACCAATTTGATTGAATTTTTCGAGGGGGTGACTAGGTGTGTGGATGAGGGTAGTGCAGTTGATGTGGTCTACATGGACTTCAGTAAGGCTTTTGACAAAGTCCCGCATGGGAGACTGGTCAAGAAGGTAAGAGCCCATGGGATCCAGGGCAACTTGGCACATTGGATCCAAAATTGGCTTAGTGGCAGGAGGCAGAGGGTGATGGTCGAAGGTTGTTTTTGTGACTGGAAGCCTGTGTCCAGTGGTGTACCGCAGGGATCGGTGCTGGGTCCTTTGCTGTTTGTAGTGTACATTAATGATTTAGATATGAATGTCGGAGGTATGATCAGTAAGTTCACAGATGACACGAAAATTGGTGGGGTAGTAAATAGCGAGGAGGGAAGCCTCAGGCTACAGGACGATATAGATGGCTTGGTCAGATGGGCAGAACAGTGGCAAATGGAATTTAACCCTGAAAAGTGTAAGGTGATGCATTTTGGGAGGACTAACAAGGCAAGGGAATACACAATGAATGGTAGGACCCTAGGAAGGACAGAGGATCAGAGGGACCTTGGTGTGCATGTACATAGATCCCTGAAGGCAGCAGGAGAGGTAGATAAGGTGGTTAAAAAGGCATATGGGATACTTGCCTTCATTAGCCGAGGCATAGAATATAAGAGCAGGGAGGTTATGATGGAGCTGTACAAAACGCTAGTTAGGCCGCAGCTGGAATACTGTGTGCAGTTCTGGTCGCCGCACTATAGGAAGGATGTGATTGCATTGGAGAGGGTGCAGAGGAGATTCACCATGATGTTACCTGGGCTGCAGCGCTTCAGCTATGAAGAGAGACTGGATAGGCTGGGGTTGTTTTCCTTAGAGCAGAGAAGGCTGAGGGGGGACCTGATTGAGGTGTACAAAATTATGAGGGGCATAGATAGGGTAGATAGAAAGGAACTTTTCCCCTTAGTAGAGGGGTCAATAACCAGGGGGCATAGTTTCAAGGTAAGGGGCAGGAGGTTTAGAGGGGATTTGAGGAAAAACTTTTTCACCCAGAGGGTGGTTGGAATCTGGAACTCATTGCCTGAAAGGGTGGTAGAGGCAGGAACCCTCACAACATTCAAGAAGCATTTAGATGAGCACTTGAAACGCCATAGCATACAAGGCTACGGACCAAGTGCTGGAAAATGGGATTAGAATAGACAGGGCTTGATGGCCGGCGCGGACACGATGGGCCGAAGGGCCTCTTTCTGTGCTGTATAACTCTATGACTCTATGACTATGACATTATCAGATCACCACTGAACCTTCTCTACTCCAATGAAAAGAGCCCAAAATTCTCTAGTTTCTCCTCATAACTAAAACTTCTCATTTCTGGTGTTATCTTATTGAATCTCTTCTGCACTCTCCACGGCCGAGATTTGTGTAGGTTTAACATTACCTCTTTGATTTTGTACTCTACAACCCTATTTATAAAACCTGAGCTCCCATATGCGTTCTTTTTACCGTTTATCTCTTTATCCTCCCACTTTTAAAGAGTTGTCTATCTGAAATGCTAAGTCTCTCTGCTACTTAACTTAATGTTTTACCATTTAATGTACATTTCCTCTCATTCTTCCTCCCAAGATGTATCATCTCATATATCTCCACATTTAGTGGTATCTGTCATCAATCTGTTCAATCCACCAACCTGTCTATGTCCTCTTCACACTTAACCACATCCTTATTTTTGGGTCATCTGCCAATTTTGGTATTGTGACTCCTGTACCTAAATCCAGATCATTTGTATAAAATTGGAAAGAGTGCTCGCACTGACCCATGAGGGGCACCACTGTTGGACGACATAAACCAGTGCATTTTTCATCTTTTAACAATGTGAACTCTTCAGGCTTTAAAATGACACTGTCTTCACAACAAACTTTGGCAAACCTTTTTTGTGTCTGGGAGCAAGGAGAGATTAATGAGATGGGCATACTTTCTGTCATGATGATGTATGATATCATGATTTACAACATTTCACTGGTCAGAAGACAGGTTTGGATGGAGAACATAGGAACATTAGGAACTGGAGGAGGCCATTCAGCCCCTCGGGCCTGCTCTGCCGTTCAATTAGATCATAGCTGAACTGCACCACAACTCCATTTACCCGGCTTTGATCCATATCCGTTGATACCTAACAAAAATCTATTGATCTCAGTCTTGAAAGCTCCAATTGACCCCGAGTATCCACAGCCTTTTGGGGGAGAGAGTTCCAGGTTTCGACTACCTTTAGTGTGAAAAAGTGCTTCCTGATTTTGCTCCTAAATGGCCTAGCTCTAATTTTGAGATTATGGCCCTTGTTCTGGATTCCCGCAGATCCTTTGGCCCATCTCATCTGACCAACCCTACAGTCTCCCCATTGCAGACCTTAATGTGTTTGTAAACACATTAAAAACTGCTCGCCAAACACTTTTTAATGATGCTGGTGCCTTGTTGGGATCATGATTATATCCCTTACTAATAAGGGGTTAAGGCTGCACTCTGCACCATGAATTCTGTGGTGTCTCCCTTTTCTAAAAATTGACAATAATATGCAGGATTCCACTTTGGCATGAATTCAAATTGCTTCCATGTGTGTCTGGATGTTCTAACATGCCACAGGGAATCTCTATCTTTATGGCTGCAGGATTATGCCAAGGTTCATCTGCTCTTTGTTATGGTAATTGTTTCAATATAGTACGTCCCATAACAGCTGCATCACAGGCTTTGGAGGATTTATTATTTTTCAGAATTATTTTTAATTTCTTGTGCTTTTTTGCAAGTATGCTGTTCTTTTACTCTTTTCCCAAATTCCCCCACTCCGTTCCCAAATGCCCTCGTTCGCGCTGGGGTACAATTCCATGGGCGACCCGCAGCCTTCCCCAAGCAGTTGTTCCTCTTGCTTAAGCCTAAAGAGTAAGAGTTGGCGAGCTATTCAACTCTAAGAGGCATCACAGTCCAGCCGATCCCGGTCCGGACTCGATGTCCACACATGTGCACTTCCCAGCAGGGATCAGGGATAGCAATGAGGAAGGGGAGCCTTGCCTGATTTCGTTCATCTTCCCAGCCCAAGAAGGACCAAAGCCAACTCTAGCAATTGTATCGCTGCCTCAGCTGATCAGTTAACTCCGCAAAGGGAGGGGAACGAAGGTGGGACCTTTGCATCTGTATGCCTCAGTATCACACTGCCCCCATTGCCTTCAGAGAGGATGTGAATACGGGATTGAGCACACTTGCCAGCACAAACTGGCTTATGTGGTGGCCACAGGGTAAGCTGTGTAGAACAGGGCCCAGGGCTACTTGAAGCTCAGCCAAGGCTCAACTGTGCTGCATGAAATTACTGTACTGCATTCCTCTACCCCATTCTATGGGCAAATTGAACGCCCTCCTCACACACACTCACACAGCACACACATAGACAGCATGCACACACATGGACCACGCACCATATACGCATGGCACACACACACACATGCACATCACACACCGCACAAGCACACAGAACACACACACACACACACACAGCACACACACGCACCACTCACCATACACGCATGACACACACATACACAAACACACACACATGACACACCACACACACGTGCCACACATGCACACACGCACACAGAACACACACACACCACACATGACACACACACACCCAGACACACACAAAAGTTCATTAACAAAAAAAAAATCAACGGTATACATTTATCCTGCCTTTAAATAGAATAGTTTGCTCATAATTGGTGAATACAAACTGTATTCAGCTGGGGTCCCAAACATCTCATTTAGTTTCATGATTCATTCGGTTGTATGACTTGTTAAAAATTTCCTGTATTTAAGAGTTCATCTTCCGATATCAGCCACATTCTCTCATAAACTCACCATAGCTACAATATTTACAGTGTTTCATTCCGAGGTTTGTTCCTCTATGTTTCTGGTTAGTTTCAAGTCTTAAGGCGGAAATCAATGTTTGAACTCCTTTTCTGGTCAAATAGCCAATAACTGTCACCAACTATTTCTGTTTCCTGTGCTGAGTATTTTTGAAGTGATGTGAGATGTAATGGAATTCTATGATAAATGAAAAGAAAGACTAGCATTTATACAGCACCTTTCATAACTTCAGGATGTCCCAAAGCGCTTTCCAGCCAATTAATTACTTTCGAAGTGTAGTCATTATTGTAACGTAAGAAACTCGGTGATGTTGGTTGAGGGATAAATATTGGCCAGGAACTGGGGAGAACTGCCCTGTGAACTATGAATTATCCAGTGCTAATTTTACAATAACAGGGAGGATTGTTTGTCTTCAACGCCCCTATACCCATAAACTAAATGCCTCAGGTTAAATTGCAGATCACGGGCAGCACAGGCTCGCCTATGGCAGCACAGGCTCGCCTATGGCAGCACAGGCTCGCCTATGGCAGCTGCTTTCGGCAGTGATAATGAGTAAATTCTATTTGGAACAAGTCTTGACCATAACTTCTTTATCCATTCCTCCCAGTCATTACATATCCCAGGCCAAAAATACCTCCTTCTCATTCGGCTCAGAGCACATTCAATGCCCTACGCCATCGAGTTAATTCTCCAACAACCTGCTCTCTCAGGTGTGCTGGTAACAAAAGCTGGCAGAACTCCCCAAATGGACATCTGGACCACTCTGCACAGCAATCCATCAGTTTGCATTGCACAGTTCGGAAGTATATCGCCGATCCTTCATCGTCGCTGGGTCAAAATCCTGGAACTCCCTCCCTAACAGCACTGTAATGAGTTGGCTAATGCTTCTTGTGACAGCATTTGTGAAATGCAGAAACTGTGGGATCAGCCTCTTGGAGAACTTACAGTTGCTCTTTCAAGTAATTGGGCAGTACTAGGGATTCAATACTCCTGCAGTGTTTTCCCACTTCTCTCTGCTTGTGCTCATAAAACTACTATCAGTAGATGGCCCACAGACTATTGTCCTCCACAAGTCTCTTGTAAGATCGGCACCAAGATATCAACTAGCTATCCTGCTTCTAACCTTCCCTACCCCTTAAGGCGTCAAATGAGTTAGCATTACCCAACCCACCCACTTCTCCTACCACATCCTGTCCAACCCACCCGCACGACTGAGACCACCCTGGTCAGTGTGACTGTAACCACAAAGTGTTAACCCATCGCGCTGCCCCCACACCCCACCAACCCCGCCAACCCATGCTCCTCAACCTCTTTGCAGCCCTGTGACACACTCGATCCCTCATCCTCCGTGTGCTCGCGATTTCCCGGCCACTCTCCAGTGGGAGTGCTGGATGGCAGAATCACTTCTATGAAATCAACAGGCAATTTGCTGGAAATTGATGTTGCCAGCATACCAATAATAGATCATCAGAGGAAAAATTACCGAATGTAATTTCAAGAAAGGCTGTCCTATTAGTCATCACTAGAATATTGCACACTGTAGTCATAAAAAAAAGTCAGGCTGCAACAAAGATGTTGAGAGAGAAATCAAAAATAGAGCTAAATTTCCAATCCAGATGTACTTGGGCGCTCTGGGGACCAAAATAAACTAGTGTTCCACAAATACTGGACCATCAACTGGGCAAAGCATCCAAAACAATTTCAGTTCTATTGACTCAGACACAAGGGTCAACCTTGATTCAGGTCACTGGAGAGAAACATGAGTCCCGCACAAACAACACGGAGTTGTCAGAAACGCCACATGTCTACAGAGCTGGTTAGTGGCAGCTGGACAACTCTTTCAACAGTGAAAGCTTGAATTATACAAGAGAGTGATGATCCAATCAGATTACTCCGCTCAAAACTATGAAAAATACTGCAGTGCCTCATGGACTGTAGCCCCCTTACCTCACCATACTAAACCATTCCTACTGCACCAAACTGAAGTCATTCCTTCCCACACCATGACATTCCCGTCCCTCATTGTGCCATGCCAATGCCATTTACCATCATACCACGTCAATATCCCTTTCTCCGATCATTGGCATTGGCAGTCGTGCCTGCAACTGCCTTGGCGCCACACTCTGAACCCTTCAGCATCTCCACCTCCCTCTCCTTCTTCATACCCTCCTAAAAACCCATCTCTTTGACCAAGGCTTTGGCCACCCCTCCTAATATCTGGCTTGGTGCCTCTTATTTTCCTTATGTCTCTGTGAAGTGCCTTGGAACGTTTATCTATCTTAAAGGTGCTACAAATGCAAGTTGTTGTTATCTGGGAATTGGTACAAGTGATTTGCAGTGTGACATTTTCCAATAATATACTCTGTACTTGTCATGTAACATTATTATCAAGGGTACCTTCTATCACAACACAGAAATATACCCCCTTACCAGTCACAGATGGGTACGGTAAGTGCTAAAGTACAAACTCACTCATGGTGCCAATGTGCCTCTCTCCATTTTTGGCATGTTGATGTGGGAGATTAGAGATCAGTCCCACCACTGCAATAACACATGAACGAAGGGTCATCGATCTGAAACGTTAACTCTGTTTCTCTCTCTACGGATGCTGCCTGACCTGCTGAGTATTTCCAGCATTTTCTGTTTTTATTTCCCTTTAAGAGTGTCCAGAATGGCAGAATGGGCTGAGCTGGCAGCACATGTTCCAATGGACGCTGAATGTCTGGGGCACAGTTCAAGCATTCTAACCTCATTAAGGAGCCATCAGTTCATTTAAAGAACTTGCAGAGTCCTTAATGAGCCGAGCACACAGCAGTTGTGCACACCCTCAGTGTGAAATGCATTTCTCAGCCACACGATGGCACAGTAAACTGAAACAGATCGCAGAACAGGCCCCGAGTCCCTGATGATCCAGCTCATTCACACTTGATGAGAATTGCGGTACTGGAGCCGACCTTCCTTCTTTTAAACGTGCTTCTTAATAATCTTGGAAATCGTAATTTTTAGTGTGGTGGGTCAGGGTATTTCTTGTCTATCAGTCAGAGTGATAGGGCTGGATTTTGTCTTGGGGTCGGGTTGGGGTCGTGTTACCCGCATTTCGTGTTGCCCCCCCCCCCACCCCCGACTCCAGATTAATGTGGCTGAATGATGCAATTTTCACTTAATTGGGCAATTGAGTTCCAGCATGTGGGAACCCATGAACCAATTAGTGGTTTCAGTCTGAAAGTCGCCTCTGATGATGTCATCATTGCAGGTCAGAGACTGCCTGGCTGTTGCTGTGAGAGGACCTGGATGCAAAATGAGCAGCATCAGAGAGAGAGAGAGAGAGAGAGAAAGAATTTTTTTTCCATCCAGGTCCTCTCACAGCAAAGGCCAGGCAGTCTCTGAAGACATTCAATGCAGCAGCATCAGAGGCGACTTTCAGACCTAATACTACTACTACCTTCATCACATCTCTGTTGTAATAGTGGACCTGCAGCTGATAGTCAGCTATCCACTTGTGCTCCCGCCAGGTTTCACTGGAGTGTTTCACACCAGGCGTGCTTCATGTCGGAAAAGGGTTAAACTAGCTAAAACGTTTCAAAATGGCATTACAGAGCCAATTTAGGGCTTGTTAAGGGCTTTAATGGCCTCTCCCGCCTCTTGGAGGCTGGACGGAGTCGGGAACACCGCGAACGATTTTGTCAAAATTGCGTGGAGGCGTGTTGGAGTCGGGATGGGGTCGGGACCCCCGAATCTGCTACTTTAACCCCCCACACGCCTCCAAACCCGACTCCACGGGTCATTCAAAATCCAGCCCAAAGACTCAAGAAGCTCGACACCATCCAGGACAAAGTAGCCCGTTTGATTGGCACCCCATCCACCACCTGAAACATTCACTTCCTCCACCATCGGCCCACCGTGGCTGCAGTGTGTGCCATCTACAAGATGCACTGCAGCAACTCACCAAGGCTTCTTCGGCAGCACCTCCCAAACCCGCGACCTCTTCCACCTAGAAGGACAAGGGCAGCAGGCGCATGGGAACACCACCACCTCCAAGGTCCCCTCCAAGTCACACACCATCCTGACTTGGAAGTATATCGCCGATCCTTCATCGTCGCTGGGTCAAAATCCTGAAACTCCCTCCTTAACAGCACTGTGGGAGCACCTTCACCACACGGACTGCAGCGGTTCAAGAAGGCGGCTCACCACCACCTTCTCGAGGGCAATTAGGGATGGGCAATAAATACTGGCCAGCGACGCCCACATCCCGCAAACGAATAAAAAAAATATATCCTATACCATTTCCAGTGAACTTATCAATAGGAAATAGGTTCATTGTTCACTCAGAGCAGGCTAGATCCAGATTACTTTGCATATAAGCTCAGGTCCCTGTTCCGAGAGAGCAAAAGCTTGCCGATGGAAGTGGAATTTTGCTTTGGCCACAGAAAGTAGTATCAGAACAGTGTACATCCAGCACCATTGATACAATCAGCACCATGGTTATGGAAAGTTGATTGAACCTAGTGTTGATTCGGCACTGCTTTCTAACTCTGGGCTCCAGTAATATGCTGCTTTCAATTAAGCTGAATCCAGAAGCCAGACTTTAGCTGGTCCACCCAAGCTCTAGCTCTGCTGAGGTGAGATTACATTAACCATGCAGATAGTGGTAATCAGCATGATGCCCATTCTACCACCCATGTAATGAGATACAGATGATGTCTGTCTAGGCATTAAAATGCAGTAATGAGACAGTAATGTCAGTTCAAATTGTATACTAGAGTTTTAATAGGACAGTAAAATTTTAATACTGGCAGACGGCCGCAGTAAGGAAGTCAATGTTGGGAGATAGATCTAAATCTTAGAATCATGGAATCGTACAGCACAGAAGGAGGCCATTCGGCCCATCGAGTCTGCGACGGCTCTTTCGAAGAGCAATCTACAGTAAACTGTGATAGATAGTAGATTGGCGGTTAGGATCAGATCAGCCATGATCTTATTGAATGGCGGAGCAGGCTCGAGGGGCCGATTGGCCTACTCCTGCTCCTATTTCTTATGTTCTTATGTTCTTATGTTCTAAACTCTTTCTTATCCAGCACCTACGGGACCAGGATGGTGCCGGTTGATGAAAAATTCTGGATAACAGAGAGGTAGGCAATTTTTAACACAAACAAAAATAAAAACCACTGACTAACTCGGCCACCGCGGGAGACTCGGACTCGGCAAAACGAGTGCTGGATGGATTCGGCAAGATTACCGGTTATCTATTTTGCCGGTTATTAAAGAATTCCGGATGATTAAGTGCCGTTTAAACAAGAGTTTACTGTAGTTAGTTCCCCCACTCTTTCCCCATATCCCAGCAATTTTTTCTCCTTCAAGTATTTATCCAATTGCCCTTTGAAGGCTACTATTGAATCTGTATCCACCACCCTATCAGGCAGTGCATTCCACATCCTAACCACTCATTGCGCAAAAAGGTTTTTCCTCATGTCACCTCTGGTTCTTTTCCCAATCACCTTAAATCTGTGCCCTCTGGTTATCGACCCTTCAGCCATTGGAAACAGTTTGGGCTAGAAATTTGTTATAGCCAAGGAATGGGCAGTGCTTAGGCTAAAAATGGTTAACTAGCGCCAGTTGAAAATCGTCTAGGCTGCACGCAAAATTCGTCCTCACTCCTTATTAAAATGATTGCAGTCATGATTCTCGTCTAAAAACCCAAGCTCACTGGCGTTACACTGAAAAGATGAACCAATATCGGGTGCAGTCTAAACTCAAGTAATGATTGCCACAGGCTTTTTTCACTACTTAAAGGGGAGGTTCATTGATGCTGCAGCACCTCATTCTCAACATTGTTGGCTGTGCAGCTGCCTCAACAACCATAAGAAGGAGGACAAGGAGAAGGAGCACTTATTTACAAATCCTGATGGCAGATTGCCGCCACAGGGAGAGAGCCCGGAGGTTTTCGACCTCACACGGGTGGTCAGGGTGAGTGAAGGCTTCAACAAATGCTACATACCACCATCTGTACCACAAGCGTCACACAATGCTCAATGCGCCACACCCCCAGCGCTCACCCACCAACAATCTCTACATAGCAACACTCACACCCACATCTTGCACAAAATGACAGCTATTCAACTATGGCAGGCTCATGGGTCATTAGTTATTAGAATTTATGTCATATTTGTGATATGTTTATAGATACATTTATTAGGTGTGTTTGGTATATTTTGTGGTCTCTCTCATTTCACCTTTTTGCCCAGGAGGACGCTGTGAAAGGCCATGAGACAGGGATTGTATGATGGGGAAGTGCTGAGCTACAGGGCTCTGGGGTTTCATTCATGTGAATCAGAGTCTGATGAGCCAGTCATGGACAGCCAGTCTAGAAGGCCGATTGTCTTGCTACCTCCACCCACCCTCCTGTTCCTGTTTCTCCTCCTCATCCTCTTCCTCCTCATCCTCCTCTGCCTCGTCATCCTCCTGAGGTAATCCCGCAATCCCGCAGCCCCCATGACTGTGAGGAAGTGTTGTGAGCAGAAGCCTTTAACAAATAATGAGTGACTTCTGCACTTGAATCAACACTCCCTGTCACCAAAAAAACTTGAAATAACTAAAGAAAGCTGTTTCAGTTGCAGGAAGTAGCAAAGAGGCACTGAAACTGCAAAACCCTGGCAGGTACAGCTGATTGGGGATGGAGCCTTTAAATAACGCTGCTGCAGCCTGCTTCCTGCTGGTAGACGCCAGCTCTCCCTGTCATTGTTCTGCACTGCCATTAAGGTAAGTGGCTAAATCCAATGTTGGAGATCGGGCGTCCAGTGAGCATTGCACACTCACTGATGTCATGATCTCTATGATGGCGAGGCCCCTGGCGATTGAGTTTACCGGCAGCGTTACCAGCAACACCGATATGGCGTGCGGTGCTGGAACCGGCATCAGCTGTCATTACAGCTGTCAACGGCATTTTAGCGCCATCTTGTAGCGTTAACGTGTGGCACAAACCACAAGAATTTCTTCCCCTTTCTCTTTATTTACTGTAGCTAAACCCTTCATGATTTTAAATGCTTCTATCAATCTCCTCTTGTTCTTCTCTGTTCCTGTAGCCCAGCTTCTCCAGTCTATCCACATAACTGTAATCCCTCATCCCTGGAACCACTCTAGTAAATCTCTTCTGTACCCGCTCCAAAGCCTTCCCGTCCTTCCTAAAGTGTGGTGCCCAGAATTGGACACAATATTCTAGCTGGGGCTGAATTGGAGTTTTATATAGGTTTAGCATAAGTTGTTGGCTTTTTTACTCAATGCCTCTATTTATAAAGCCCAGGATCCCAATTGCTTTTAACTAGGACCCAGCTCCAGAGTTGCGGTATGCTACACTCACCTGGACTTCTAACTTGCAGCCTCCAACATTGCAGGAGTTATTCAGAATACATATTCAGAAAATAGGTGCACGTGCTTTATTACAAGGAGGACATATTTAGTTTGTGCAACAGACAGGCCTCCCTCTATATGAATATTGCTGCGATCCAGGGGGCTACCGACCCTCCAGGATTGGCCTGGAGTCCCCAGGAATGAAAGACTAATCTCCTGGACACTGCTGCCAGCAAACCCAGGAGAAAAATCACAGGGGCAATAAAAAATTGTGTTTTATAATGAAAACTATTTGAACACTTTTGTGCATTAATTATAAAAAATATCAGACATGGGGAAAAAAGACTGTTTGACTGACAGTCCAGATCATCCAATCAGGTAATAAAGAGTCTCCTTGCTTTCCAATTGGCCCGGGAATGCCATGAATTGTGAAGAAGGGAGCAGAAAAATTACAAAAACTCAAAGATAGATTATCTAAGTGGGCAGAATGGCGGCAGATGCAGTTTAACATAACAAAGTAAGAGTAACCTGCGATGTAAAAATGGCACATGGGAAAGCGATAGGGAGAATAGATGACCCGAGTGATTTAGGAGTCTGTCTACACAAGTCATTAAAAGCTTGCTTGCAGATACAAACAGACTGATGGGATGGGACAGGATCATCAAAGATTTAGAAGATAAAAGCAAGTAAATACGACTGCAATTTTATAGCATGGGCTGGTGACCTTATTTGGAATAGAGGGGACTCACTGTCTCACTGATGCCACGTTTTTCAGCATGAAGTGGGTGTTAGTGAGATGAAAGTTGGGGGGACCCGTCCGTTTTCGATTGGGCCTCAATTTAGGCAGCCGTCGCTCCCGCTAGAGCCTCACGTTTATATTTAAATCGAGGTCCTACGATGTATTTAGGACCCCAATACACTTTTGGGCTTCCACTGGGCGGAGAGCATGTTGTACAAACCCCGCCCAGTGGAACTGAACGTAGAGCGGCCGAACCAGCAGTCCTTAAAGGGCTGCTCGGAAAACTTGAAGGTGCGTTTTCTTCTTTACCAATTTTTCTTGGGCCAGGAGACGCATGGGTTTGCTGCAGTCCCGCCCCCTTTTAAGGTCTCCATGGTGGAGCCTCTGGATTTACGGGGGCCCCTCACTCGGCCTCTCCGCGCTCATTAGTATCGGCAGCTCATTCATTTTATTTTAATGAGGCCCGATCGCCAAAATCGCTCAGGTGCCAGTAGGATCGAGCAAGTGGTGTGACTGCCCTGCCCACCACTTGCGCCATAAATGCTCTGAATGAAGATTGCCCCCAATGTGCTCACTTTTGGGATCCCTCCCGTAGGAAGGATATATTGGCCTTGGAGAAGGTCCAGCGATGATTCACTATTAGCGGCCATTAGCACCGTGCCTGCAGCTGCCGAGGCCCTACACTCTGGAATTCCCTCCCTAAACCTCTCCGCCTCTCTACCTCTCTCTCCTCCTTTAAGACGCTCCTTAAAACCTACCTGTCACCTGTCCTAATATCTCCTTATGTGGCTCGGTGTCAAATTTTGTCTGATAACGCTTACGTGAAGCACCTTGGGCTGTTTTAGTGCGTTAAAGGTGCTATATAAATACAAGTTGTTGTTGTTGAGACTGGGTGAACTTGGGTTGTATTACTTGGAGACAAGGAGGTTAAGGGGTGATCTCTACAGATGATTGAAATAATGCAGTTATTTGACAGGGTAGATAGGGAACAACTCTTCCCTCTCATAGGGTAATCCAAGATTAGGGGACATGACCTTAGAGTTTGCACTAAACTGATTGAAAGTTTTTCACACAAAGGATTGTGAGAAGGTGGAACACGCTGCTCCAAATGTTGACAGATGAAAAGTTAATTGACCTGTTTGCAAGGCAGATTGATACTTGTGTGAGAATTAAGGTGTTAAAGGATATGGAGAAAAGGCAAGGAATTGGGATTAAACAGACAGACATACCATAGCTTACAAAAAAAGGCAGAGAAGGGTTGAAGTGTCAAAAAGCCTACTCTGGATCCTGTGTTCCTGTCAGTCTCAGGGCGTATGGCATATCTTTGGGTGCTGGCTGCTGTTGCTTCGTGTTTGGTGAGATGTTTGAATATAAATAACTCAAACTGTATAAAGATTGTCATTTTTCTCTCTGAACTATAATTTGCCCCTTTACCTCCAGCAATGTAAAATGTCCCATTTATTTGCATTGACACTGATTAGCATATATCATAGTATGAGAACTGACTTGCTGGTGCAAGATGTCAATAGTCTCTTAGTACATTGCCACAGGTCGCTTAAGCGAAGGGTTCTCAACCTTCTTTCTTCCAAGGCCCTCTGTTAGACAACGCAAGTATTTTTTCTGCATAAAAATTAGTTATTAGTTATTACTAGCTCTATTGCACCTTACGTGAAAAAGAATTTATTAAGTCCTAAATTTACAGAAGCAAAATACTGATTCCATGGCACCAATCGAAGAACAGCAGAGGGGGTTCTTCCCGGTGTCTTGGCCAATAGTTATCCCACAACCAACACCATGCCTAAACCCGGAACTTGCGCGGCCCCTACGGGCGCGTACACACCTCATACACACCCATAGGGGTCGCAAAATACAGCCCGTTATTTACAAAGACTGGCTTAACACAATGGCCCTGAATTTGCAGTCAGCAGCAAAGCAAAGGCATTCGCTGCTGGCCCCGAAGTACGCTCCGCACAAGGATCTCGCATTCCCTGTGCTGAGAACTTCGGGTTTTCCGGCCTTGAATTCAATTCAACGGAAGTTAGTGGGGCTTCCCTTGTGCGAACTGCTGTGATGTCAACAGGCTGTCGAAGCAGCCAATCAAAAGGCAGAATTCTCACAGACAGCGAACAAGGAAGCCAGTAAGCCTTTAAAATTCTAAACTTTTTAAAATAGTTAGAGAGAGCAAAAGAAAGATTGGTGTTCTCACATGGGAAAAAGACAAACCTAAAATAAAGATGCACAAAATTAAAAAAAAACATTTTTTTGAAAAGTTTCTTAAAAATTTTAATTTTTAATAAAATGGACAAATTTCACACCGCACAAAATTAAAATAAGTTTTCCAGGCCCTTAACCTTTGTTTAGCAGTCATTACGCTGTTAAAAGCCCAGTTACACCTAATCCCTTTGGGTTTAACTTTTGGTGGGGAATTTAACAGCGTAATTACTGCAGAAGAGCCACAAAGTTTTCGTCAGTTTCAATGATTTACGAAATTTCATTGATTGCCAGCTCTGTGGTGGTGTGGCAGAGCGGGGGGTGGGGGGTGGGGGTGTGCGCACCCTGTTGTGGAGCTGACATTGACAGATCGCAAGTTCGGGATTTCTGCGTGCAAAATCCCGAAGTTGCGGTCAGTTTCAAAGGCGGTATGATGGCAGACTCTGACAGTTCACCGTCGTACTGGCCGCAAATTCGGGGCTGATGTTTATAGTTGCTCTCACAACCCTTTACTGCTTTTATAAGGTTCTAGGAAAAAAACTTCTCTCCCCTCCAACTCGCCATATGGGTCGGTCTCCTGATTATGGAAGGAAGAGTTGAGCTTACTCGTAAAATATGGAAAACAACAAGGACATAATGGGCCTCAGATTTTCCTCCTTTAGTTATTTGAAACAGAGCATTTGGTCTTAATGATGACCAGTTACTTAAGAATCGTCAGATCAAAGATGAAAGTCCCAAATTCTAAAATAAAAACTCACTTGGGTTATTTTGGAAACTATCCAAAAATGAAATCATTTTGTTTCCAGATACCTAGAGCAAAATATGGATAATGTAATTATGTCTGTAAGTTTCAGCTGTGCCTCAGTGGGTAGCACTCTCGCCTCTGAGTCAGAAGGTTGTGGGTTCAAGCCCCACTCAAGAGACTTGAGCACAAAATCTAGGCTGACACTCCAGTGCAGTCCTGAGGGAGTGCTGCGCTGTCGGAGGTGCCGTCTTTCGGATGAGATGTTAAACAGGTGGAAGTAAAAAATTCCACAGTACCAATCGAAGAACAGCAGGGGGGGTTCTTCCCGGTGCCTTGGCCAATATTTATCCCACAACCAACCCCACTAAAATCTGGTCATTATCACATTGCTGTTTGTAGGTCCTCACTGTGCACACATTGGCTGCTGTGTTTCCTACATTACAACAGTGACTACACTTCAAAAGTACTTCATTGGTTTTAAAACGCCTTGGGACATCCTGAGGTCATGTAAGGCGCTATATAAAAGCAATTCTTTCTTCTTTCTTTCTTTCTTTCCAGTACCTTGGTGAGCACTAACATGGAAAAGTGGTTCAGTGGAAAAAGATGGTCAGTCTTTAGCACAGCCAGTTGCAGCTTAACCCGTTCCAGAGTTTGCAGAGGTTGCTGCAGCAGACCCAGCAGATACTTGGAGAGTAGTGTCAGGGTTACCCGAGATTGATAGTGATGTGAAGGAACGTTAATCCACATGCTACAGGTGGAGATCCTTGAGTTCTGCAGAAAAGTGTTGGCTTCTCTTGGCAAGGCTTTGAAAATACGTAGCCTATAACTCATCTGCTGTATGGCTGGGGATATGATTCTCCTTTGCAAGACTAAATATAAGAACAGAATGTTCCTTCTGGGATTGCCGGTTGCTATAAATGCATCCTACGCCCTTGGAAGGAACCATGCCCAATACTGACGGGCAAAATTATACACCTCCATGAATCTGAGATTCCAATCCATACAGTAAAAGAATTAAGAACAAATACTTTATGGATTGGGCTAAAAACACGAGCAATTTTAGGACCAAGAAAAGGCCAATAAATCCAGCAAACCTGTCCATTTTTGATTGGTCTGAACCCCATCAACACACATCTTCGCCATGTCCCTCAGTCTCTTCTTTCTCCAGATATAGTTGCTCTGGAGCCCTTTTATATCACTTCAAAGCTCTCCCCTGGTAACTTGTTCCATGACTCGATCACCCTTTGTGTAAAATGTTTCACCTGACTTCAACACTTACCCCTAATTCCCTCATTTCTAACTTGTTTCACTCAGTATCTGAACCGTTTGTTCAGGTGAACAGTCTGCATTCGTCAATCTCTTTCATGCTTGGCATTGTAGTTCTGTCTAAAAAGAACAAGCTCAACCTTTTTCACATTTCATAATAACTTAAATTTTGGATGCTGTTTGGTATACTCTCTTTTATAACCTTGCTACCACATGGAGTGGTTGAGGTGAATGGCATAGATGCCTTTAAGGGGAGGCTAGTTAAGTACGAGGGAGAAAGGAATAGAAAAATATGTTGATCGGGTTAGACGGAGGAGGGTGGGAGGAGGCTTGTGTGGAGCAGAAACCTCGGCACAGACCTGTTGGGCTGAGCAGCCTGTGTCTGTGCTGTAATTTATGTATTTCTATGTAACATCTCAAGGGCAAAAAAACTCACTCCTTCATCACCTCTAGATTTGACTTCTCCAATACTTGCCTGTCTCCTGACCGCCAAACACCATAAACTCCAAATCGTGCAAACCTCAGCCACCTACATCCTGTCGTATGTAGAATTCGCAATTATCGCGATTTCATTTAATAAGGAGAAAACACAAAGTTTCGTTCAAACAGCTTTTTATTTCAGCAGAATGCTGTCAGGTTTAAATTGGACACAAGCAGCCTGTAAAATGGCCGCCGCACCTCGTGACAGAACATTCTAGACTTTTCAACAGGCAGACAAGATGGCGTTCCAATAAACATTCTTGCAAGATCGATAACGATTCAGCACAGTGAAGATAATACACAGGACATTATGGGTTTACAGTATAAACATCGATACTGGAATCGGTCTCCCAGGTACAAAGGAAAGCCATTAAGGGCCCATCCAAAGGACATTAGTATGTAAACTCCCAACGGCTCTACGATGAGAGAGCCGTTAGCAGGTAGTTATACAGGACACTTGGAAGCCCCAAACCCCTCCAGGGGGAACACCGACCGATTTAACAATGGGAGAAATATTAACAGGTACTCAAACATTCATGAGTAGCCCCGAAACCCATTAAGGACAGAGATCACCCATACAGGACATTTTGGGCGCCAAACCTTAAACAAAAGAATGGACATTGTAGTTGGGCGGGAAACGGAAGAACTGTGCACTATAATTGCAGGCCCAAACCGTCCATTCGCTCTCTTGCTCTTGCTCTTTTGCTCTTGACTCTTGCCGCTTGCTGCTGTTATCATCGTGGCTGCTCCTGTGTTTTATCCGGTCGATTCGTAACCTCGTGGCTGCTCCTGGGTAAAAGACTGTTGCAAAGACCTATGTTGGTAGCTGGCAGCGGAACCGAAGGCCCGGGATGAGATGAGATGAGATGAGATGAGATGAGAGGAGAAGAGAAGAAGACCTTATCCATCGCCACGGTCAGTAAATCCCGACCGCGCCTGTAGGTCGATCAGCCAAGTCTTCCTGACAGGAAGTTCTCTTCTTTAACAAGACATATTGCATCGACGATAACTGGACTGTGTAAACACATCGTATCAGCGATATTGACAATGGTGCTCCACCATACCCTGTATCCAACCAACAGAGGTCTTCACTACAGCGGACGGTCCAGCCGACTGACCGAGCAGCAGAAGCAGTAAACAAGTGGGACCAGGAGATCTCCTGACCAACACGTGGGTGCTGCGGTGAAAAACATCCGATCAGCTATTCGGGATTTCTCCGAGTTATTACGAGTGGTGAGCATGAGTCTCGAGGTCCTACGAAGCTAGTTTTAGGATAGTTATTGATAGGGGAGGGTTTAAAGATTAAGGATATTTGTAATGTGTGCCCTATTTACGTTGTGCTGGTCGTTCCTCGTTTCCCTAAGAGTGATTATAACTGTTTGTAAGATTGTACTGTCATTAATCTGTGCATATGACATGTATTTCATAATTTTAAGTATCATGCAATAAAGATTTTCCATTTCGTACCGTTCAAACCAAGTCTACATGAGTTTTATCTCCATTACTGCTCTCGCATCTAAGTCCAGTGTCTAGAACCGTAAGGGAGAGTGATTCGAACCACTCACAGGGGTGTCTAGTGTTCCCAGACTGGCTGGAGACCAGGCCTAGACCCGCACTGACATCCAGGCTGCACAGAGCCGCGTGAATCTCACAGGCTACGAGACACGCAGGGTCAGGAGAGTATCCCTTACAGAAAATGGCGACCGCGGCACGAGGCTGGCAGCGAGAGGGTAATGTGTTAGATTTTGGAATGACTGTACGAAATGTGATGCAGGAAAAGATAGCGGATTACGTGTTTGGAAAGGTTAATCTAACGAAAAAGTGGATAAGCGAATTGTTAGCGGATAAGAGCCCACTAGAGGCAGCTGAAAGGTGGACTGATAGTAAGGAGCACAAAAAGGCAGTTGAGAAAGCAGTCTGGCTTATGTGCTACAAAAGGCAGGTTCAGATTTCAAACCAGACCAATACAGCGCTAACCGCTCGAATCAAGCAGTTAGAGGAGGAAATGGAGGAGAAGGTTTCTGGAGGGGAGGCGCTCATTAAGAGTTTAAATGAGTTACGCCAGGAAAGCCAGGAAGTCTCCAGTTACCTTAAAACAAGGGTAGAGTATCTCGAGTGCCAGATCACTGAAGCAAAATTAAACGAGAGTAGGATGAAGGAAAGATGTAACCGTCAAGCTGCCCAGATAAGAACTCAAGAAGAGAGCTTAATGGGGGTTAGGTCGGCGTATAAGTTGGCCCTTGAGGATAAGTTTCAGGGAGCCGACCATAGCGCCTGCGAAAAAGAGATAGAGAGCCTCAAAAAGGCCGTGAATAATGCGAACGGCATGGTGTGCCTTATTAATCCGTCGGCACGCCAGCCGCTAGTAAATGAGAGATTTAGAAATTCCCCACCAAGTAAAGCAGAAGAAGTAGTAGCCACTGCGCCCTCCGCGCCACCCAGCTATTCAGAAACCTGGGTTAGGGAGGAAGCAACGGAAGAAGCAAAAGAGCCCGTTGAAAAGGAGGTAGAAAAGGGATCGTTGTATCCAGTAACGGGGATTAAAAGGGGCCCAAGCAGAAACGGTGGGGAAGAACCGGGGGATCTCCTCGGACAGCTGGTGTTGCCTCACAGTTCACATCAGCTGAGGGCCATGATAAACCACGTAAGGAAGCTGACCGAGATAGACGACCCTTCCGTACATTTCAGGGAAGTTGAGCAAGCCGCAGCCATCAACGGCTGCGATGATGGGGAGACAGCAAAAATGCTGCTGTTCTCATTAGATAGCTCGGTCCTTCAGTGTCTCTCAGGCGATAGCAAGAGGGGTAATAAAAGTTATGAGGAATTGAAAAATGAGGTCCTAGAAGTAGTGGGAGCGAACGACGGAGGTCCGTTTGCTAGAGTGGGACAGACAGTGCAGATGGAGGGAGAACCCCCGAAGGTTTTTGCCGACAGGCTGTGGCCAGTATATGAGCGCAGCTGTCTAGGTGCGCCCGAGCGCGAAGATGTGGAAGGCGCCGCTTTAATTCATTGGCTTAGGTGCATAATAGCCAACAGTTTACCAGCCGTTAGAGAGCAGGCAAAAGCCTGGTTCGATCCCAATGACCTCAACCTTACGGAAGAGTCGGTCTTGAATCGACTCACGTTAGGTTATCGTAACATAAGGGGTATGACGACACGTCCCTTTAAGGGAAGAGTACATGAGGTACGACCCGCAGCCCCAGCTCAAAGAGAGTGGCATCAGGAGGGTAATCGCGTCCCACAAGCCAGTAATGCTTGTTACGGGTGTGGGAAGACAGGGCACTGGCGCAAGCACTGCAGGAACCCTTGGAAGGATTCCAAGGATAAAAATCCCGCGGTCCGAGCCCAGGCGCCTGTCCCGCCTAAGGAAGCAAAGGCACCCACCTCTCCCGACGACCTCGAAGCAGTGTTAGGAGCCATGCGCAAGATGGTTTTGAATGCGCGTGGACAGGTGGCGGTCGCAACCGGCCCCGTAGGTGCCGCAGGACCGTCTAATAGTACCCAATGACTAGAGCCCACGCAGCCTGCCTACCTGTGTCCTTTTAAAAGACACGCACAGGAGGGGGTCTGCGGTGAGGAGGCCAGGTTAAAAGAGCAGGCCTTGCGGGAGGAGAACGCCCGCTTAATAGGGAAAATAGATGGGCTGGAAGGGCAGCTTAGAGAGCAGACCCTGCGGGAGGAGAATGCCCGAGAAATGGGAAAGTTAGACGTGCTCAGGCTAGAAGGGCAGCTTAGAGAGATAAAAACAGCCTACAGGGTAGCCAGGAGCAGGGAGTATGAGGATTTAAAACAGGACAGAAATCTGCAGCCTCCAGCAGGTGAGATTTCACAGAAACAAGCAGGGGCGGTGGCCTGTCTTAAGGGAGGGGCCAGACCTGCGAGTGGGGAAGCACAGCCCCAGGTAGGACCACAAGGCACACAGGCAGGCATAGCAGCTTGCATCAGGGGAAGGGACATCCCGGACGATCATGCAGCGTTTTTCTGGAGTTGGGGGTTAGATGACGAGGACCCCAGGGTACCCTGGTCAGATGAGCATAGTGATGATGACGGGTGGTTCCGGAGGAACGGTCTGGGAGGATTGGGGCCGATAGGTAGAGATCCACACGGGGTGGACACACAAGCTGCAGGTCCCGACAACAGGAGGGAGGAGCTAGAGGAGGCAGGGCCAGCCGCCATAGGAGCACAGGGAGTACCAATGTGGTTCCCAGAGGGGTGGCCGCCCGCTTTGAACGTCCAGTCCTCAGGGGAGGCAGAGTTCACGAATGAAGGGCCGCCTGCTGGGCCGAGCAGGGCGGGGCCACGAACTGCCAGCCCCGAGGTTAGGGAGGCGGAGTCAGCGGAGGCGGAGCTGGCGACTGTGATGGAACCCCAGGTCATCCCGTTGGAGGTCTCGGAACCCGGTCCGTCCGTCACGGAGCCCCCGCCCATAGCAACTCCCCGTAGGTCAAGCAGAGTACCCCAGCCCAGGAGGATGTGGTCAGGTCCACAGACTGCCCCAAGGCGTAAGTTTCAGGTTAAGATAACCCGGGTAGAGACAGGCCACATCGAAGCAGTAACAGGCTGCGGCAGATCAGAGGAAAGGGTCAGCGCAGCAACAGGCTGCGGCAGATCAGAGGGAAGGGTCAGTGCCCTCCCACCGTCGGGAAGAGCTCGCAGCAGCCTTCTCAGAATTTAAAGGGGCCGCCCTGAGAACGGGCGGCAATGTAAAGTATTAGTTTAAGGTTAAGTTTTAAGTTTATAGTTCAAGGTTAAGTTTTAAGTTTTAATAAGGTTAAGTTTGTAGTGTTTTTAACAGATAACGACAAAATGATGGGAGTTTTAAGGCTAGGTTTAGAGGAAGTCTATTTAGCAAACGTTGAAGTTTACGTGAGGCGAGGTCAGGGGACCCGCTCACCCGTCACAAAAGCCAGAGACTTTTTGCGAGGCTGGCTACCTCATTCTATCTGATCACAGGAACCAAGGAAGGATGGAACGACTTATAGTATTGCTCGTGGCAATCGGATGTGGATTGGCCTATCGAGGCCACACCAAGGATGTCGTGGTGTTTGGATGTTCCGGGGACACGGCCCCCATCGCGGTGGATGGGACCGGGAGACGGAAGGCAGAAGGGACCAGCACCTATTTCCACAAGGGAAGGTGGCCAGGATGGCTGGGAACGAACTCAACGGAGTATTCCAGCACATCGGGGTTCGCCTACAAAGAAACTTCTTTAATGTGCCCCAAAGTACGGATCATCGCACCCAGGATCAGCGTCACCGTCGGCAAACGGATTTGTTTGACCTGCAGTGGGGATGTCCCATTGAGCCGATGGTGGTGGCTGCGAAAGCTGAGCAAAACTATGAGGAACTCTTCGGTTGAGTGGGAGCGACTGGGTAATAATACCCATCGGACAATTACGGGGACAGATGGACAAGTGAAAGTCTGTTGGGACAAATGGTGGGAACCGGATGAGGGGATTTATGTTTGTATGTGGGGGTCAAAGTACGTTTGCCCCAAAGGCATCTCCATATTCTTTATTAACCAGTGGCAGGATAACGGACAGGGGATGAGGTGGGATGCGAGCACCAGGGGGTGCGGAGCCCCATACTCTCCGATCCCAGTAAATGCCACTGAGCTCATTACGCGCCCACGCAAAGCCCCGCCCACGATTCCGGTAGTTCTAACTGAGGAAGAAGGGTGCCCTAAAACTAGTAAGGGACCCGGGAACGGTTTGGTACTGGTCCCCACAGACCAGATACTATTTCAGGGGGTACATTACGCGGTGGCCTCGGTGATTTTAAATCTCACTGAGGTACGGTTACCAGAGTGGTGCCCCAAAAAGACGGAACAGTTGTACCAGGTCCTGTTGACCAAGATGTTCAGGCAATTTTACGAGTTTGATTTTGCAGAAATTGATAAGACAAGTTTATACACCGCACCGCAGGAAGTTTTGGACCAAGTAGGGAGGCAAAGAAGGGGTTTGGTGAACGATGCGTTCACTGCTTTTAACACAGGGACATCTGTGGTCAACGCTCTAGACAGTGTGGAGCTGCAGACCCAGATTAATGGTTTAAAAACACAGTTAAAGGACATCCTAACAGATGAGAATAAAGTGGTAGGGTCGGGTCTGCACGAGGACCAAGCCATGACTCTCCATTTAAAGGAAATCATAGCAGAGCTGGAGAAACATGCGCGTACGGTAAATGCCCTGATTAGGGAAGATCGGAATGCATCCGATCAAGCTGCGCAGAACGAGGTGTGCGTGCTTTACGGGGCGTGGTTACTGGGCGAGGGCCGCAGTAATTTGGAGGATTTAAAACAAGGTTTGGTCCCGTCCTGGATAAGTAACAAACACCTGCGGGCGCTTCACCCTTTTCAGAACGCATTAAGTCCGTGCCAGCTCAGGCTAGCTTCAGAAGCTTACCCAGTCCCCGTGGACTGCGGACGTTCAAACCATACTATTATGGGAATAGTATTACGCATGCCGGTTTTGGGCAACACAGCAAAGCCCGCCCCGGTGTATCGGGTAGAGAACATTGGTGTCATTCAGGGGGGAGCCCACATTCGTTATGCAGCGGTTCCACCTTACGTCATCCGCTGGGAGCAAACGATGACAGGTACAGATCTCTCTGGTTGTCGTGGCAGGGGAGCACACATAATACTGTGTCCCCAGCACTTGAATGCCTTTGTAACACCACAGTGCGGGTTCAGAACGGCTGGCGCCAAGTCCATGAATTGCACCATGGAGGCAATGGCCCAAGATCATGTGCCTCCGCAGGTAGCATACATCGGGGGTGGAACATATTGTGTTACCACTGCAGCGCAACACTACCAGCATGGAAACCGTAGCCGGTGTCCGGTGAGTGACAGCAGTTTCTGTTTTAAACCCAGGGCTGAAGTTCAAGTAGCACAACAGCGAATTATCCCAATCCCTGAACCATCCACTGTTCATCTCACAGTAAAAGAGAATTTCACCGACTTACAGCGATTTGTTGCGCATTTTGGATACCTCATTCCCCCTCTCCCTGAGCATTTAACCAAACTTCTGAAAGCCGTCGCGGTGTCACAAAAGCATTTCTATACATTAGAACAGAAAACCGTCGAGATAGGTACAGACATTTTGGACATAGTGGTTCCACCGTGGTGGAATCTGTTCACGAATATTGAAGTGCCCTCATGGGTCAGAATAGCCTCCCACATTTTAGTCGTCTGTCAAGTGTTTATTGTAGTATACCTATTGTTCATACATTGTAAAAGAGACAAGCGCCTCACCAAGCATGAGAACACGGGAGAGTGGCGAGAACGTTACGTGCGCGTGCACGATGAGAGCGCAGTGTAATAGGAAAATGGCGTCACTCCCGCTCGCCACGTGCGCCGCGGAAGTTTGTACTCATTGTAAATACGTTGGAAACTCGACATGTTTAAGAGTTGGGATTTGTTTATTTTTGGTGATGGTGTTGATTGTTTGGTTTTTGGGTTTTGTTTTTCCTTTCCCTGAATAAAAGACAAATATACAGGTGATGCGTGAGGTATCGGCCTGGTTACGCCGGGAAGGAAAACAAGTGGTGTAAGTTTAAGGGCAAATGATGCCTACGGTGATTTAAAATGTGATTTTCTTGGGAAATAAGGACGACACAGAGACCCTAGTCAAGTTAAAATTTATGGGATTAATTTACTGGATTCGGAGTGAAATCGAGATAAGATTGCTCACCACTGAGTTTTTGATACGATAAGCGGAGTTATTCGCATCAACAGGAGGGACTGTAGAATTCGCAATTATCGCGATTTCATTTAATAAGGAGAAAACACAAAGTTTCGTTCAAACAGCTTTTTATTTCAGCAGAATGCTGTCAGGTTTAAATTGGACACAAGCAGCCTGTAAAATGGCCGCCGCACCTCGTGACAGAACATTCTAGACTTTTCAACAGGCAGACAAGATGGCGTTCCAATAAACATTCTTGCAAGATCGATAACGATTCAGCACAGTGAAGATAATACACAGGACATTATGGGTTTACAGTATAAACATCGATACTGGAATCGGTCTCCCAGGTACAAAGGAAAGCCATTAAGGGCCCATCCAAAGGACATTAGTATGTAAACTCCCAACGGCTCTACGATGAGAGAGCCGTTAGCAGGTAGTTATACAGGACACTTGGAAGCCCCAAACCCCTCCAGGGGGAACACCGACCGATTTAACAATGGGAGAAATATTAACAGGTACTCAAACATTCATGAGTAGCCCCGAAACCCATTAAGGACAGAGATCACCCATACAGGACATTTTGGGCGCCAAACCTTAAACAAAAGAATGGACATTGTAGTTGGGCGGGAAACGGAAGAACTGTGCACTATAATTGCAGGCCCAAACCGTCCATTCGCTCTCTTGCTCTTGCTCTTTTGCTCTTGACTCTTGCCGCTTGCTGCTGTTATCATCGTGGCTGCTCCTGTGTTTTATCCGGTCGATTCGTAACCTCGTGGCTGCTCCTGGGTAAAAGACTGTTGCAAAGACCTATGTTGGTAGCTGGCAGCGGAACCGAAGGCCCGGGATGAGATGAGATGAGATGAGATGAGATGAGAGGAGAAGAGAAGAAGACCTTATCCATCGCCACGGTCAGTAAATCCCGACCGCGCCTGTAGGTCGATCAGCCAAGTCTTCTTGACAGGAAGTTCTCTTCTTTAACAAGACATATTGCATCGACGATAACTGGACTGTGTAAACACATCGTATCAGCGATATTGACAACGGTGCTCCACCATACCCTGTATCCAACCAACAGAGGTCTTCACTACAGCGGACGGTCCAGCCGACTGACCGAGCAGCAGAAGCAGTAAACAAGTGGGACCAGGAGATCTCCTGACCAACACGTGGGTGCTGCGGTGAAAAACATCCGATCAGCTATTCGGGATTTCTCCGAGTTATTACGAGTGGTGAGCATGAGTCTCGAGGTCCTACGAAGCTAGTTTTAGGATAGTTATTGATAGGGGAGGGTTTAAAGATTAAGGATATTTGTAATGTGTGCCCTATTTACGTTGTGCTGGTCGTTCCTCGTTTCCCTAAGAGTGATTATAACTGTTTGTAAGATTGTACTGTCATTAATCTGTGCATATGACATGTATTTCATAATTTTAAGTATCATGCAATAAAGATTTTCCATTTCGTACCGTTCAAACCAAGTCTACATGAGTTTTATCTCCATTACTGCTCTCGCATCTAAGTCCAGTGTCTAGAACCGTAAGGGAGAGTGATTCGAACCACTCACAGGGGTGTCTAGTGTTCCCAGACTGGCTGGAGACCAGGCCTAGACCCGCACTGACATCCAGGCTGCACAGAGCCGCGTGAATCTCACAGGCTACGAGACACGCAGGGTCAGGAGAGTATCCCTTACACGTACATTAAGCTCTGCTTTCACAGCACCCTATCTTTACTGACGTATGTTAGCTCCCCGTCCTCCAAAGACCCTCATTCTCATCTACAAATCCATCCATGGTCTTGCCCTATCCCTACCTCTGCAATCTCCTCCAGCCTTACATCCCCTCCCGTGTCCTCCAGTCCAGGGCTTCTGAACCTTTTTGCTTCTGGGGCCTCCCTCCCGCGTTATAAAAATTCCACGGACCCCCCTGTAACACATCACAAGTATTTTTTCTGTATAAAAATTAGTTGTACAATTAAACATATATATTTGTTATTATTTTTGTTTCACTTAATTAATGTGAAACTTCTTGCTTGTGCTGAAGTTGAGACTGTTGCCGAGGTTGGTAGAGTGTCGCTGGAGCTGACAGAGTGCTGATGAGACCGATGGTGTTGACGGCCGTATCAGCTCTCACTTCGTCTCTTGTGGAGCGCGCCCGCTGAGACTGGGCACTGTCTCCTTGACAACACGGAGGACCAATCACAATGAGCCTCTGGGACCAAGCGGCGGTTTCCAGTTCCTCATGTCCTGGCCGGGGCCGGGGCCGGGGCCGGGGTCGGGGTCGGGGCCGGGGTCGGGGCCGGAGTCGGGGTCGGGGTCGGGGCCGGGGTCGGGGCTGGGGCCAGGGTCGGGGCCGGGAAATTAAGTGATACTTGCTTTGGATAATTGGTGGGGAGGTCAGTGGGCCGCTCTAAACATGTCCTATAGGCCACGGGTTCTCAACCGGGGGTCCGCGGATGCCTTGGAACCTTCTTGGGGACCCCTTGGGGGCCGTAGACCCCTGTTCCAGTCCTCTGACTCTGGCCTCCTGTCCATCTACCTCCTCCCACCACCCCCCCCCAAACTCCACCTTTGGAGCAATGCTTTCAGCTGTCTCCGCCCTACTCTCTGGAACTCCCTCCCTAAACCTCTCTGCCAACTTTAAAAACTTTCTCAAAACCCAAATCTTTGACCAAGCTTACAGTCATTTCTCCTAACCCTGCCATAAGGATGGTCATCGACCCCTTTCCCCTCTGTGAAACAGTGCTTTCTATGTTACAGGAAGGATATAAACGCAAGTTCATAAACAGCAACAACAACAACTTGCATTTATATAACACCTTTAACATGGTAAAATGTCCCAAGGTGCTTCACAGGAGTGATTATCGGACAAAAATTTGACACTGAGTCACATAAGGTGATATTAGGACAGATGACCAAAAGCTTGGACAAAGAGGTAGGTTTTAAGGAGCGTCTTAAGGGAGGAAAGAGAGGTAGCGAGGCTGAGAGGTTTAGTGAGGGAATTCCAGAGCTTAGGGTCTAGGCAGCTGAAGGCACGGCCGCCAATGGTGGAGCGAGTGAAATCAGGAATGCGCAAGAGGCCAGAATTGGAAGAGTGCAGAGATCTAGAAGGCTTGTGGTGATGGAGGAGATTACAGAGATAGGGAGGGGAGAGGTCATGGAGGGATTTGAAAACAAGGATAAGAATTTTAAAATAGAGGCGTTGTCAGACCAGAAGCCACTGTAGGTCAGCGAGCACAGTGGTGATGGGTGAACAGGACTTGGTACGAGTTAGGATACGGGCAGAAGAGTTTTGTATGAGCTCAAGTTTATGTAGGGTGGAAGATGAGAGGCCAGCCAGGAGAACATTGGAATAGCCAAGTCTAGAGGTAACAAAGGCATTGATGAGGGTTTCAGCAGCAGATGAGCTGAGGCAGGAGTGGAGACGGGCGATGTTACAGAGGTGGAAGTAGGCGGTCTTGGTGATGGAGCGGATATGTGGTCGAAAGCTCATCTCAGGGTCAAGTACGACACCAAGGTAACATAGAAACTAGGAGCAGGAGTAGGCCATTCGGCCCGTCGAGCCTGCTCCACCATTCAATATAATCATGGCTGATCATCCAAATCCAGTAACCTGTCCCTGCTTTCTCACACAGAATCCCCATCGAGCCTGCACCGACACATATCCCACCCTATCCCCGTAACCCCACGTATTTAATTCCCCCTAACATATCCCATCCTATCCCCGTAACCCCACATATTTAATCCCCCCCCCTAACACTAAGGGTCAATTTATCATAGCCAAATCAACCTAACCCGCACATTTTTGGACTGTGGGAGGAAACCGGAGCACCCGGAGGAAACCCACGCAGACACGGGGAGAATGTGCAAACTCCACACAGACAGTCACCCGAGGCCAGATTCGAACCCGGGTCCCTGGCGCTGTGAGGCACCAGTGCTAACCACTATGCCACCGTGTAACGAACAGTGTGGTTCAAACTCAGAAAGTTGCCATGGAGAGGGAAGGAGTTGGTGGCTCGGGAACGGAGTTTGTGGTGGGGACTGAAGACAATGGCTTTGGTCTTCCCAATATTTAGTTGGAGGAAATTTCTGCTCATCCAGGACTGGATGTCAGACAAGCAGTCTGACAATTTAGAGACAGTGGAGGGGTCGAGAGAAGTGGTGGTGAGTTAGAGCTGGGTGTCGTCAGCGTACATGTGGAAAGTGTTTTCGGATGATGTTGCCGAGGGGTAACATGGATGAGAAATAGGAGGGGACCAATGAAAAATTCATGGGGGACTCAAGAAGTAACGGTGCAGGAGCGGGAAGAGAAGCCGTTGCAGGTGATTCTCTGGCTACAATTCGATAGGTACGAATGGAACCAGTCAAGGGCAGTCCCACCCAGCCTGATGACGGAGGAGAAACGTTGAAAGAGGATGGAGTGGTTAACTGTGTCAAAGTTGGTCGAGACAGGTCGAGAAGGAGGAGGAGGGATAGTTTACCTTTGTCACAGTCACAAAGGATGTCATTTGTGACTTTGATAAGGGCCATTTCAGTGCTGTGGCAGGGGTGGAAACCTGATTGGAGGGATTCAAACATGGAGTTGCGGGAAAGATGGGCCCAGATTTGGGAGGCGACAACACGTTCAAGGACTTTGGAGAGGAAAGGGAGGTTGGAGGTGGGGCGGTAGTTTATAAGGACAGAGGGGTCAAGAGTGGGTTTTTTGAGGAGGGGGTGATGACAGCATATTTGAAGGGGAGGGGGACAGTACCTGAGGAGAGGGAATTGTTAACAATATCAACTAACAAAGGGGGCCAGGAAGTGAAGTTTGCTGGTCAGCAGTTCGGTGGGAATAGGATCGAGGGAGCCGGCAATGGGTCTCATCAACAAGATGAGCTTGGAGAGGAAATGAAGGGAGATCGGAGATAAACTAGAGAAAGATATGAGTTCAGGGCTAGGGCAGGGGGGAACCTTAGGGGAAGTTTGGCCGAGTGGGCTAGGGGGAGGGAGGGAAGCAGCAGAGGCAGCTGAATGGATGGTCTCACGTTTTGCGACAAAGAAGTTCATGAGCTCCTCGCATTTCTTGTTGGAGGTGAGGGTGGAGGGGGCAGGGGAGAGGGTTTAAGAAGACGGTTTATAGTGAAGAAGAGAAGCCAGGAGGTTATCTTTGCATTCCAGGATGATGCTGGAATAGTGAGCAGTTTTGGCAGAGGAGAGCAGGACCCGGTAGTGCTTGATGTGGTCCAGCCACACAAACTAATAAATATCAATATACGTGCACAATTCATTTACCACACTCACTGAAAGATTAAAGTATATTTGCGAGATGTTCATTCTGTTAATAAATCTGCTTTGCTTACTGTGATTTTGACCTTTGAAGTCTTCAATGAGTAATTAGGAATGGAATGAGGTTTCTTTGGAAAGAAACTAGCACTACTTAAATATTAATCAGCTCCTTAATTTAAAACCCCCCTAATTAGGGTGAATGCTTTCAAAATTAGTTAAACAGTAATAAGCCATCACTAATGAATACTAACAGAGAGATCTTTCAGTGTTTTTTAAAATTGGTAGTTTCTTAAGAAGATTCCCGTGGAGTTTTTGGCATGGAATGATTTTGACAGTGTATACCTCAGTTGGTGACAGCGGCTAAGCAAAGATTGTGGTCATAAAGTTCAGCAGGCGTTAGTGGTTCCTCATGTTGAACTTGGCAGACACTTCAGAGCCAAGCCAAGTCCTCAGTACATCACTTATGCAATGATAAACCCTCTGCCAGAAGAACACATGCAGTATTTATTTTGCCAGCACCACTTTTGATCCAAGCTGTTATTAAAGAGAAGGACAGCCCCTGCTGGTCGACAGGGTATTCCTTTGTTGTTCCCTAGCGGGGTCATTTTGACATTGGGCGCGAGTGTAACACGGGCGATATTCATCAGCCGCCCGTTATACATCTCTCCCCATTTTCTTTTCCACTGACTTCAATGGCGGCTGAGCCGTTATCGCCCGTTTTACACGAGTGCTCAAAGTCAAAATGATCCCCCGCCCCCACCCTCCGTTGTTTGATCTTGTGTGAAACAAACTCCTTTCTGACCGGTGAAAAGCGTTCCAAAGTTAACCTTTGAAAATAAATGTCAATTATCATCAGGGGGTATGGGGAGAGCGCGGGAATATGGTATTGAGATGGAGGATCAGCCATGATCAGGCATAGTGGTTAGCACTGTTGCCTCACAGCGCCAGGGACCCGGGTTCGAATCTGGCCTCGGGTGACTGTCTGTGTGGAGTTTGCACATTCTCCCCGTGTCTGCGTGGGTTTCCTTCGGGTGCTCCGGTTTCCTCCCATAGTCCAAAGATGTGCGGGTTAGGTTGATTTGGCTATGATAAATTGACCCTTAATGTTAGGGGGATTAAATACGTGGGGTTACGGGGATAGGGTGGGATATGTGTCGGTGCAGGCTCGATGGGCTGAAATGGCCTCTATCTGCACTGTGGGGATTCTGTGATTCTGTGATATTGAATGGCGGAGCAGGCTTGAAGGGCCGAATGACCTACTCCTGCTCCTATTTTTCTATGTTTCTAATAACCTCTGGAAATAGATGTCCATTAAACCAGTCTGGGAATTAAGCCATCACATATAATCCAACTCCTGCTGCCTTTAGTGCCTTCCGAGTCCATGGGGTAGATTTTGACTTTGTGCGATAGTGTAACACGGGTGATAGTGAATCGGCAGCCCGTTTTACATCTCTCCATTGACTTCAATGGAAATAAACACCAGGAGAGACATCAAACAGGCTGCCGATTTACGACCACCCCATTACACTATCGCATTGAGATCTACCCCATTTGATCTTGTTAATAGGCGAGGTTTTATATCGAAACCTGCCTGAAAGTAAGGAATGTTGCCCTGCACAAAGAGTATCTGAAGCTCACTTTACATCAGGATTAGTCAAGCACCTTTTTCACTATTTCCGCACGACCTTTGATAGAATTAAGAAACAAAGTAGAATATTTTGCCACAAGTGGCGATTGAGGCAGAGGCTGTAATACCATTTAAAAAGGAACTGGATAACTATTCGATAAGGAAGAACATACTCAACTAGCGAAGGAATCAGCCAAGTGTCCAGGAGTCAGCTGATGATAAGGAATGCCCCCAAAGTGTGATCTCTGTCGATAAATATCGTGCTACCTTTTAGAAAGTAGCATGTGAGGCTGTGGAGGGTACGGCTAGAGTTAATGATTGAAGCAGGAACCACGTCAGGTTAGACAGGTGTCTGAAGGAAAGAAAGACTCGCATTTCTACAGCGTCTTTCATGACCTCACGATGTTCCAAGGTGCTTTACAGCCAATGAAGTACCTGTTGTAATGTAGGAAACACAGCAGCCAATTTGCACACAGCAAGCTCCCACAAACAGCAATGTGATAATAACCAGATAATCTGGCTTTTGTTAGTGACATTGGTAGACAGATAAATATTGGCCAGGACACCAGGTTAACTCCCCTGCTCTTCTTCGAAATAGTGTCATGAGATCTTTTACGTCCACCTGAGAGAGCAGATGGGGCCTCAGTTCAACATCTCATCCGAAAGACGGCACCTCCGACAGTGCAGCACTCCCTCAGCACTGCACTGGAGTGTCAGCCTAGCTTTATGTGCTCAAGTGCCTGAACTGGGACTTGAACCCACAACCTTCTGACTCATGAGGTGAGAGCACTAACAACTGAGCCACGGCTGACACTTCTCCGGGTCGGATCCTCTCTGGTTCTCTACCCCTCTCTCCTCCTTTAAGACCTTCCTTAAAACCTACCACTTTGATGAACCTTTAGGTCACCCTTTCCTAACATCTCCTTCTTTGGCTTGATGTCAATTTTTGTCGAATCACGTTTCTGTGAAACGCCTTGGGGCGTTTTCCTACATTAAAGGCGCTATATAAATGCCAGTTGCTGTTGTTGTTGATATGGGAGCAGGGTGGGCCCCTGGGATTGGGACTACTGCTGACGGGAAAGATAAACACCAACGTGAACTGGTTGGGCCGAACTGACTGTTTCGGCGCTGTAATTTCGCTGTCCTTCTATGCTGTGTATTTTTCTTCTATCGGGATCGAAACTCATGGTAAAAAGCATCACAGAGAAGTCATTATAAAAAAATGAATCCTGTGTATTTACAAATATAGCTCACACAACAGCAGCGGATTATTATAATAGGGACAAGATACTAGGGCAATGGATGGATCGCTGCGTGTAAGGGGTCACGGTACTGGTGCGAGGTGAGGCCTTCGTTGCCTATACTATTGCTTGCTCTGGTCTCCGGCCAGACTTTTGCAATAAGCACCTGTGAGTGGTTCGACCCACTCGCCCTTACGGTTCTGACACCTGGACTTAGATGCAAAGGAGCAGTAATGCAGAGAAAAGACTCAAATAGACCCGGTTGAATAGCACGAAATGAATATCTTTATTGCATGGCGTCTAAAATCATGAAATACATGTCATAGGCGCAGATCAAAGAGAGTACAAGTATACACACGTTCATAAAACTTGGTCTATGGAAATGGGGAACACACGACACATCGTAAAAGGGGGAACACATTATACATTAACCTTAGAAAACCACCCTCCCTCAGTATACCTAAACTACGTCTGGATTTGTAGGATCGGAAAACATGCTCACCACTCGGCTCACTTCGGAAAGTTTCTGCACCCCACTTGTTTACTCTCGCTGCCGCGAAAGGTAAGCCAGATTCCCTGATGTCATGAAGTGGTCGATGGATTCAGACCGGATCGTGGAGTAGTCCGTAGAATTCAAAGATGGATTCTGTCGTTATATCTTCGGGCGCGGTCGGGGTTTACTGACCGCGGCGGCACGTGGAATTTCTTCTCGTCTTTCTTCTCGTCTTTCTTCTGGTTGCTCGGGCCTCTGGGTCCGGACACCGTTTACCGACGCTCGGGATGGTGTACCCTGTTACTTGCCCTGTCGAGGCGGCTCGTTCCGATTGAGCTCCACCCAACACTTGAATAACCGACCAGCACGGCGAAAAGTCAAGAGCCAAGTGAGCCCGAGAGGGTCCAGCCCGAGAGAGAGAGCGTCAAGGAAGAGCCCAGGAAGAGAGAGAGCGATGGACATTTGTCCCCTATAGTTATACTGCTTTGTCGGCCTTATCTCCCGCTCAAATCTAAACGTTTATTCTTTGTGTGATTTTGGCGCCCAAAACTCCCAGCATGGGGCGATTACCTTCTTAACGGGTTTCGGTAACACCTGAAACTGGCCAACTATCCGTTAATACCTTCTCCATTGTTGAGCCAGCCAGGATGTGTATGAATCGTCTCCTCGACTGGTATTGGGGCCCCCCGAATACTGGCTTAATCACCCGCCAATGTCTCTCTCATTGTTGAGCCGGGGAGGTATTTGTGTATTGATGTGTCTGGATGGGTTCTCGATGGCCCAGTTCAATGATCCTTACTGTGCGTAGGAAACGATTCCAGCACTTATGTCATTGCTATTGTTCAAAATGCAAACGGGTTGCATCCTGTCTTTACAATGTGTACCGAGTATGATCCGATCTCATACTGAATGTATATTCGACGCCATCTTGTCTGCCCACTGTGTCTCTGGAAGCTTCTGCTACAATGCGCGGCGGCCATTTTACAGGCTTCTGTGTCCTTTATTATCAGGGCAGCATTTCGTTTAATAAAAATGTTCAATTGAACCTGCTTCTCTCATATTATTTTGAATCACGATAATTGCGAAACTCTACATACGTAAGAAGTCTTATAACAGTGGGATAAAGGTATTAACTAGTGTCAGGGATACCGAAATAAAACCCTTCCTGACTCCTGCTCCCTTTACTCAAGCCATACATTATGTGCCGAATGGTTTTTAAGATTAAACTAAACTTATGAAATATCAAACGCATAAATCATAATTAATTAAAAATACCCGTCAAACATAGACATGAATAATGAATTCAATAATTTGCTGTCGAAGAAACTAGCAGATTCATCAAAAGCAAATAGATAAAAGTGTCTGAGGAACATTTTTTTCCTTATCAATTAAGAAACTGCTGTTGGTGTGAAGCTTTACACCATGACGATGTGAAGAGGACCGTGTAACGCTCGCTTACTGCCCAGTTTTCACCTGTCCCAAAGTCGCTGTGCGGGCACTGAGGGTCCTGTGTGCTGAAGGTGCCCCTTCGCCACATTGTGGTAGAGCTGTTGCTGGTGCAATTGCTCATTCAGAAGGGAGCACACCAACGTACGGGCCTAGATATACCTCTATTGCCGAATTGGCACTCGCCTTTGCCACCATTGGACTTGTGCCCACCTCAGAGATGGTGCCCCTGATCCCAGCTGATATTCAGCCTTTCGGGGACCATTAGCAAAACTATGGAGAGTCGGGGTGGGCCTCAGAGTCCAACGTTGCTGGCGGCCATTGTGGTTTAAACATGAAACACCCGCAATCATGTGTAATCAATTGCTCTGCAATTTGTACCAACAACAACAACTTGTATTTATATAGCGCTTTAACGTAATAAAACGCCCCAAGGTGCTTCACAGGAGCGTTATCAAAAAAAACAAAATTTGACACCGAGCCACATAAGGAGATATTCGGACAGGTGACTAAAAGCTTGATCGAAGAGGCAGGTTTTAAGGAGCGCCTTAAAGGAGGAAAGAGAAATAGAGAGGCGGAGAGATTTAGGGAGGGAATTTCAGAGCTTAGGACCTAGGCAGCTGAAGGCACGGCCGCCAATGGTAGAGCAACTAAAATCGGGAATGTTCAAAAGGCCAGAATAGGTGGAGCGTAGAGGTCTAGGGGGATTATAGGGCTGGAGGAGATTACAGAGATAAGGAGGGGCGAGGTCATGGAGGGATTTGAAAACAAGGATGAGAATTTTAAAATCGAGGCATTGCTGGACCGGGAGCCAGTGTAGGTCAGCGAGCACAGGGGTGATGGGTAAACGGGACTTGGTGAGAGTTAGCACACGGGCGACAGAGTTTTGGATGACCTCAAGTTTATGGAGGGTCGGGAGGCCGGCCAGGAGTGTGTTGGAATAGTCAAGTCTAGAGGTGATAAAGGCATGGATGAGAGTTTCGGCAGCAGATAAGTTGAGGTAAGGGTGGAGACGGGCGATATTACGAAGGCGGAAATGGACGGTCTTAGTGATAGAACGGATATGAGGTAGGAAGCTCAATTCGTGATCAAATATCACACCAAGGTTGCAAACAGACTTGGTCAGCCTTAGGCAGTTGCCGGGGAGAGAGATCGAACCGAAGACAATGGGCCAGAAATTCGTCTCTCCGGCTTCCTGCGGGTGCAAGCATCGCGCGCGTACTTGCCTACCGCGCCTGCAGTTGTGCTTTGGGCCCACGAGGACTTCGGGTCCTGGGCCTCCTGCAGCTGCCGGCGCGCAGTGCTTGCGTATCCCAGGGGCGCAGTTAGTTCGAAGCGTCCCCTGGATCACGTGGGCCATGGAGAGCCAATCCTAACAGGGCATTTTCATTCATAGATTTGACCTGTCAAATCTATGAATTGAAATCGGCCCCAAAACCACTCTAAAACTTCAAATAATTTTTTTTTTAAAAATCACATTTTTAAAATAACTATAAGTTAAATAAATTAACTACTTTAAACAAAAATTTAAATTTTTGAAAAAATTAATTATACTTTGTAACGGTGCTAAAAATAAACTTACCTTTCTTTAAAGTATCTAAAAAAGATAAACCTGTTGAAAAAATGTTTAAATTGTAACTAATTAACCACTTACCTTGTTAAAAACAGGCCTTGCGCCTCCTTTTTAAAAGCGCAGCTTCTTCATACTTACCCTCCCGGAGAAACCTGAAAAAAAAAACGAAGTTCGCTGCGTGCGCGCAGCCTCTCCCGCGCACGCGGTTCACCTCTGAACCCCTCCCTTCAGGGGAACGGAAGTTCCGGTTTCCCGCGCATGCGCAGTGCATGCAGGAAACCGGCACTTCAGATGGCCTTACGGGTGAGTACACAGCGCGTACTCACCCGACAACAGCCGAATTTCTGGCCCAATAGCTTCAGTCTTCAATATTTAATTGGAGTAAATTTCTACTCATCCAGTGCTAGATGTCAGGCAAGCAGTCTGTATAGAAATGCTGGAGAGTTCGAGAGAGGTAGAGCTGGGTATCTTCAGTGAAAACATGAGTACATGTGAAAACCCATGTGTCACCAGATGATGTCACCGAGGGGTAGCGTGTAGATGAGAAATAGGAGGGGGGCCAAGGATAGATCCTTCGGGGACACCAGAGGTAACACCAGGTGAGGATGTTAACCTTCAGTCCTGTGCAGCACTGCGTTCCTGTCATTTAATTCCTAACTCAGCGCTTCCAGTACATAGCCATCAAAGGCAACTCTTGACAATCCGGTAGTTTCATGGTCACCATTACTGATACTAGCTTTTTATTCCAGATTTATTTCACTAAATTTAAATTCCCCAGCTATTGTGGTGGGATTTAAACTCATGTATTCATTGGATCATTAGTCCAAGCCTACTGGATTACTAGCCCAGTAACAGAACCACTATGCTACCGTATCCAATTCACACAGAAGCTTTTAGCAACCCACAGTTAACGCTCAAATAACACAATCAACAGCAATTCCTGGGCTATGCTATCCAGCACCACTAAAAGCAGATTAACCAGCCATTCAGCTGATTGCTGCTCATCAGATTCTTGCTAACACAATAACAGCGCCTGGTCTTCATTGATGTTTCTCAAAGATGTGTTATGGCGAAACGAGTATGAGTCTTGCTTCTTTCTTCCTTACTTATTACACACGCACCTCAGGTACAGTGAAGCAAATCAGTCCAGTGCCACAAAAATATTTATTAAATGAATTACAGGAATTTCTCCCGAGTACGATTAATTGAACCCAACGTCGCTTTAAGTGATACATTTCAAAAAAAATTCCAAAATTCTAGATTCACAATTGCGAATTTGCCTGTCACCTGATGAAATCTGTCATATTATAAACCTTGGAGGTAAAATTAATTTGGCGGTAGCGAGTCGGCAGCCTGCTTTACACCCCGCCCAAGTCAAATTTCCTTCGCCCCACTATTGGTGGCCGTGCTTTCAGCTGCCTGGGCCCTAAGCTCTGGAGTTCCCCCACTAAACCTCTCCGCCTCTCTCCGCCTTTAAGACGCTCCTTAAAACCCACCTCTTTGACCAAGCTTTTGGTCACCTGTTCTAATCTCTCCTTACGTGGCTCGGTGACCATTTTCTTTGTCTGATTACGCTCCTATGAAGCACAATGGGACGTTTTGCTATGTCAAAGAACATAAGAACATAAGAAATAGGAGCAGGAGTCGGCCATTTGGCCCCTCGAGCCCGCTCCGCCATTCAATGAGATCGTGGCTGATCTGATCTTGGCCTCAACTCCACTTCCCTGCCCGCTCCCCATAACCCATCACTCCCTTATTGTTCAAAAATCGGTTTATCTCCACCTTAAATATATTCAATGACCCAGCCTCCACAGCTCTCTGGGGCAGAGAATTCCACAGATTTACGGCCCTCTGAGAGAAGAAATTCCTCCTCATCCAATCCTCCTCCTCTCCTCATCAAAGGTGCCGTATGAATGCAAGATGTTGTTGTTGTCGGTCGTGGGTTCGATGTGCACTGAGGCTCACCAGGGCTTCGCTGGAGCTGCTGTGCAGGGGTTGTCATGTTGTGTCTGCAGTGCAATCCTAAGGGGATAATGCCGCTCTTTGCTGTGAGTGTATCAGACGTTGGGTGAACTCTGAAGGTCGGTCTGCTTACGGAGGGAAATTGTGGTCTTCAGCAAGGGAAAGCTTGGCAGAGGCAAGGAATGTCGTTCAGTCTGGCTTCAGCCAAATTAATAACAGCATTCAGAACCTGCCCAGCCAGCTTGTGTGATGTCTGCGCCACGATCGCCATGATCGCCACGATCGCCAGGACACTTGCAGTCAGGTAACAAACATCTCCAACTCGTCACGGAGCCCCCACCTCACACTCTTGGACAATGCACTTCCGCACCCCAAAAGTGCACCGTACCTCTCCACTGAGGCACGTTAAATGATTCTGTGTCCACATTCACAGGAATTACAAGACGTGCGGATCTCTCCCTCATCTCACAGACCAAATTGCACATCTGCACTGCTCTCCCTCCAGTACTGCAGACAGAGGGTAATCATGTGCTACACAAAACACAAACTCGCTCAGTTAAAAGAAAGAATTGCATTTATACAGCGCCTTTCATGACCTCAGGACAGCCCAAAGCGCTTTACAGCCAGTGAAGTACTTTTGAAGTGCAGTCACTGTTGTAATGTAGGAAATTTGCGCACAGCAAGCTCCCACAAACAGCAATGTGATAATGACCAGATAATCTGTTTTTGTGATGTTGGTTGAGGGATACATATTGGCCCCAGGACACCGGGCAGAACTCCCCCTGCTCTTCTTCAAAGTAGTGCCATGGGAGCTTTTACATCCACCTGAGAGAGCAGACGGGGCCTCAATTTAACGTCTCATCCAAAAGACAGCACCTCCAACAGTGCAGCACTCCCTCAGCACCGCACTGGAGTGTCAGCCTAGATTTTGTGCTCAAGTCTCTAGCTTGAACCCACAATCTTCTGACTCAGAGGTGAGAGACCTGTCACTGAGCCACGGCTAACCCGCGGTTTGCAGAGACGGTGAAGAAGGCCAGACGCAAATCAACATTTTTCACAAGAAGTTATTTGTTGCTTACGCTTCGGCAGTTAATTGTTAATCCGACCCTCGATGGAGCTGCTGTGGGCGTTGAACAGATATAGTGGGTCACCTTTGTGTAATGAGAGTTTAACTACATGGAGGTCATAGCTAGCATTCTCACACAATTGGTGGGTAACTGTCTTTAAAATGATCACGGGCAGTGAATGCGGTTCCGAGTACTTGCAGTGGAAAGTCAGATTCCTTCAACTGAAAAGTTTGGCAAGTTTGCTCCCGATTTCTCTTGAACACACATCCTCTGTCCACAGGTGCCCACTGATGCAGCTCCTCCTCCACTGCCAGAGCACTGCCGCATTCCTCCAGTGACACCGAGCTGGATGCCCCTTGCAATTGCAAACATGCAGCACAACCATCAAATATTTGCAAAGTCTTTTGGAGTCTTGGCGTTGTCCCACCACTGGCCACTTCTCAATGTTAGCGGCCCGCAGACTATTCCCTTGCAATCCATCCTGCCGGCAGAAGCAACTGGTGGGATGGTGAGAATTAGGAAGTCATCACGAACGGTGCTGATGGAATTCTTGGCTGGAGTGAACCTGATCTGCTGAGTAAAGCTGTCAGCGTCGCCTGCGATTTTTATTCTGATGCCCATGATCCTCACAGACAGTTCAGCTGCTTCTGCCGTTGGGTGTTTCTGTGAAGTCCGAACAAGGAGCTGGTTTGCGGGAAGTAATTTTCTTTAGTATTTTGACTTTACTGTGTTCATGGTTGGTTCACAATAGAATCCTGGCATTGGGCTGGATATTAGCTCAGAGGCGGGAAGGGAGTGGGGCGTGCTGTTTTGAGGTCAGGAAACCCAGGAGTACGTGCCTTACGGATCAGCCCTTCTCACCTCCTTTTACCTGTTGGGTTTCCCCCGGCCCGGTAAACCCGGCCCCCTGTGGTGAAAAATAGAATGACTGTTAAAAGGAAGGCACACAGTCTCATTAAAATATTTAAATGACCAACACACTTCCTGCGAGCGGATTGGTCGTCCGCCCTCGCCCCGCCTCCGTTAAAACCGGAAGTGGGCGGGTTCAAGGCAGGTTGAGTTACTGTTTCGGATTTTTAGCTTTTTAACATCCCATCCGAAACAAACCCACCCGTTTTTGGGGATTAAAACTCCCCCCATAATGTCACAAGGATGCAGCTCACTATTCCAAAAGGTTGGACACTTCATTGTAAAGTACCTCTGAGCACGCCAGTGACTCAGGGGTTAAAGCGTGCTGACACAGTCTAGGGCACTGTTCTTATCTCACTGGGTATTTCAAGTATAGAAGGGGGTTCTTGGCTATCTCACAAGATTGACCAGAGTGGGCCTTCTTTCATAGACTATTAGATCTTGCACAATTAGGAACATATTTGTACATTGACTTCATTCCTGATTCTCCAGACTTATAGCCACAAGTTCCTGGACCAGTGATCTCCCACTACTAGTGCAGGTAAATTTACCTTTTAAACTTTGTATCATATTTTCTCCTGCCTCTGTCGACTTTACTGCCATGATCTCCTAGATCTCTTGACTAAACCACAGGTCTGTTGCGTTACGGACATGTGTCTGAGAAGCCTCGGTTTAATGTCTCATCAAAATATGTTATCCAATACAGCACTCCTTCAGTATTGGATCGAGATTGATGGCTGCCATAAAGGATGAACACATTGTATGTTGAGTCCAGGTATTCAGCTGTCTCCTCCACCCTCACCTCCGATAACAAGTGTGAGGAGCTCATGGATTTCTTTGTCTCTAAGATTGAGACCATCGTTCAGCTGCCTCTGCCACTTCCCTTCCTTTCCCTAGCCCACTGGGCCAAACTTCCTCTAAGGTTCCCCCCTGCCCTGGCCCTGAACTCGCATCTTTCTCCAGTTTCTCTCCAATCTCCCCTCATGACCTCTCTGTGCTCATCTTGTCTGAGACCCACCTCCTGCTCCCTCGATCCTATTCCCACCAAACTGCTGACCACCCAACTTCCCTTTCTGGCTCCGATGTTAGCTGATATTGTTAATGGTTCTCTCTCCTCAGGAACTGTCCCCCTCTCCCTCAAATCTGCCGTCATCACCCCCTCCACAAAAAACCAACCCTTGACCCCTCCGTTCATGCAAACTACCGCCCCATCTCCAACCTCCCTTTCCTCTCCAAAGTCCTTGAACGTGTTGTCGCCTCCCAAATCCGTGCCCATCTTTCCCGCAATTCCATGTTTGAATCCCTCCAATCAGGTTTCCGCCCTTGCCACAGTACCGAAACAGCTCTCATCAAAGTCACAAATGACATCCTTTGTGACTCTGACAAAGGTAAACTATCCCTCCTCGTCCTTCTTGACTTGTCTGCAGCCTTTGACACGGTTGACCACTCCATCCTTCTCCAACACCTCTCCACCGTCGTCCAGCTGGGTGGGACTGCACTCGCCTGGTTCCATTCTTATCTATCTAATCGTAGCCAGAGAATCACCTGCAACGGCTTCTCTTCCCGCTCCCGCATCGTTACCTCTGGTGTCCCCCAAGGATCTATCCTCGGCCCCCTCCTATTTCTCATCTACACGTTGCCCCTTGGCGACATCATCCAAAAACACGGCGTCAGTTTCCACATGTATGCTGACGACACCCAGCTCTACCTCACTACCTCTTCTCTTGACCCCTCCACGGTGTCTAAATTGTCAGACTGCTTGTCCGACATACAGTTCTGGATGAGCAAAAATGTTCTCCAATTAAATATTGGGAAGACCGAAGCCATTGTTTATGGTCCCCTCCACAAACTCCGTTCCCTAGCCACTGACTCCATCCCTCTCCCTAACATCTGTCTGAGGCTGAACCACACTGTGCGCAACCTTGGTGTCATATCTGACCCTGAAATGAGCTTCCGACCACATATCCACAGCATAACTAAGACCGCCTACTTCCACCTCCGTAACATCGCCCATCTCCGCCCTTGCCTCAGCTCATCCACTGCTGAAACCCTCATCCATGCCTTTGTTACCTCTAGATTTGACTATTCCAATGCACTCCTGGCTGGCCTCCCACATTTCATCCTACGTAAACTTGAGGTCATCCAAAACGCGGCTGCCCGTGTCATAACTCGCACCAAGTCCCGTTCGCCCATCACCCCTGTGCTCGCTGACCTACATTGGCTCCCGGTTAAGCAGCGCCTCGATTTCAAAATTCTCATCCTTGTTTTCAAATCCCTCCATGGCCTCGCCCCTTCCTATCTCTGTAATCTCCTTCAGCCCCACAGCCCCCCGAGATATCTGTGCTCCTCTAATTCTGCCCTCTTGAGCATCCCTGATTATAATCGCTCAACCTTTGGTGGCCGTGCCTTCTGTTGCCTGGACCCTAAACTCTGGAATTCCCTCCCTAAACCTGTCCGCCTCGCTACCTCTCTTTCCTCCTTTAAGATGCTCCTTAAAACCTACCTCTTTGACCAAGCTTTTGGTCACATGCCCTAATTTATCCTTATTTGGATCGGTGTCAAATTTTTTGTCTTAAAATACTGCTGTGCAGCACCTTGGGATGTTTTACTACGTTAAAGGCGCTATATAAATACAAGTTGTTGTTATTGTTGTTGTTGTTGTCACCAGAAAGATCATAGTCTGAGCAACGTATACCAGTTAAGGGAACGCAAGCCATTAATGTACAGCATTTGATTGTGAGAGTCTTATCTTCACATTACGTCAGTACAGTTGGGGGTTACCATGGACCAGAAGCTTAACTGGACGAGCCATATCAATGCCATGCCTACCAGAAAAGGGCAGAGTCTGGGTAATCTGCAGTGAGTGGTCCACTTGCTGGTCACTAAAATGCCTCACCACAAGGAGGCAAGTCAGGAGTGTGATGGAATACTCACCATTCACCTGGACAGATGCAGCCACAACAACACTCAAGAAGCTCAACACCATCCAGAGCAATATCTACTCCCTCCATCACCGGTGCACTGTGGCTGCAGCAGGTACGATCTATAGGATACACTGCAGCAACTCGCCAAGGTTACTTCAACAGAACCTTAGAGGTGATGGTGTTCCCATGATGTTGCTGCAATATATCCTTCTTGGTCCTAAGAGATAATGCAACAATATCATGGGAACATCATCGCCTCTAAGGTCCCCGCTAACTCCCTCCCCACCTGACTTGAACATATATCACCATTCCTGCATCGTCGCTGGGTCAGAATCCTGGAATTCCCGACGTAACACCATCGTGGGAATGCCATCAGCACAAGCACAGTGGTTCAAGGAGAAGGTCCACCATCACCTTCTCGGGGCAACTAGGGATGGGCAATAAATGTCAGCCTTGCCACATCCTAAGAACAAATAAAAGCAAAAGTTCACCACACCCAACAACAACTTGTATTTATATAGCGCCTTTAACAGTAAAATGTCCCAAGGCGCTTCACAGAGGCATTATCAAACAAAATTTGACACCAAACCACATAAGGCGATATTAGGACAGGTGACCAAAAGCTTGGTCAAAGAGATAGGTTTTAAGGAGCGCCTTAAAGGAGGAGAGAGAGGTAGAGAGATAGAGATGTTTAGGGAGGGAATTCCAGAGCTTGGGGCCTTGGCAGCTGAAGCCACGGCCGCCAATGGTGGAGCGATTAAAATCAGGGATGCTCAAGAGGCCGGAATTAGAGGAGTGCAGATATCGCAGAGGTTTGTGGGCTGCAGGAGATTACAGATATAGGGAGAGGTGAAGCCATGGAGGATTTGAGAACAAGGATGAGAATTTTTAAATCGAAGCGTTGTTTAACCGGGAGCCAATGTAGGTCAGCGAGCACAGGGGAGATGGATGAACGGGACTGTGGGGAATCCAGCTGAAGCAAAAGAAACCCTCTGCTGTTGAGCCAAACTCTACACCTCTTGGGGAAGCGCTCCAAGTATTGCATCAGTCACCGACTGAAAGCAGGAGGGTGGGACGCCTGAGTAATACCGGTGGCAGCACCTCCTGGTAATCGGGTCACCATGACCTTTGGAAACGCAACTGGAAAGACTGGGAGCCCTTCCAAATCAGGATGTACCATTTGACCCAACCCAGTCACTCTCCCCCTCCAGAATCTGAGCTGCTGAATGCACTGCTCGTTTGGAACACCTCGAAACATGAAGTATGACTGCCCTACCCTTCACCTTGGGTAAGGGTAATCCTGATTCTCCTCCTCCCATATTTCATTACTTTGTCCTCTAACTGTGGCATCATCTGTGGCCATTACTGCGTTCAGGTCTGGGCACCACACCTCAGGAAGGATATATTGGCCTTGGAGTGGTTATGGTGCAGATTCACCGGGGCTAAAAGGGTTAAATTATGAGGACGGGTTGCATAGATTAGGCTTGTATTCTCTCAATTATAGGAGGTTAGGGGGTGATCTCATTGAGGTGTTTAAGATGATTAAAGGAAATGATAGGGTAGAGAGAAACTATTTCCTCTGGTGGGAGAGTCCAGAACAAGTGGGAATAACTTTAAAACTAGAGCCAGACCGTTCAGGGGTGATGTCAGGAAGCACTTCTTCACACAAGGGGTAGAAGAAATCTGGAACACTCTCCCCAAAAAGGCTTTGGATCCTGGGTCAATCGAAAATTTCAAAACTGAGATTGCTAGATTTTTGTTAGGTAAGGGTATTAAGGGATATGCAACCAAGGCGGGTAAATGGAGTTAAGATACAGATCAGCCATGATCTAATTGAATGGCAGAACAGGCTCAAGAGGCTGAATGGCCTCCTCCTGTTCCTATGTAGTCACCAATTTATTCTCGCCTCTGAATCAGAAGATTGTGCGTACAAGCCCCACTCCAGAGATTTGAGCACATAACCTAGGCTGACACTTCAGTGCAGTGCTGAGGGAGTGCTGCACTGTCGGAGGTGCCGTCTTTCAGATGAGACGTTAAACCGAGGCTCTATCTGTCCTCTTAGGTGGATGTAAAAGGTCGCACGGCTCTATTTGAAGAAGAGCAAGGGAATTCTCCCTGGTGTCTTGGCCAGCATTTATCCCTCAACCAACTAAAACAGATTATTTTGTCCTTTGTTTCATTATAGTTTGTGGGAGCTTGCTGTGTGCAAATTGGCTACCGCGTTTCCTACATTGAAATAGCGACCACACTTCAAAAGTACTTCACTGACTGTAAAGCACTTTGGGACGTCCTGAGGTCGTGAAATGGGCTATAGAAATGAAAATGTTTCTTTTTCCTTCTTTATTTTGCACAGGGTGCCAGGGGGCAACTGCAAGCTCCAGTAATAAATTATGGACTGCCTGTCCAAACTAAAAAACAACAACCGGTAGATTTCTAAATGAACATTGTTAATTTTCCATGGCAGGTTTCTGATAAACCAGTGGTCAGCACACATTGTATTCCCTGGTGACCAAGACTGGTAGCAGAGATTTAAATGTGGGCAAGCAGTCTGAAAACCCAATCCAGATCTTACTACGCATCGTGGACCTGCAAATGGTGGATATTGGCAGATACATGAACAGATTCATCAGGAGGTCCTTCGAGCTGCTCGCTTAGTAACATAGGAGCATTAGGAACAGGAGTAGGCCATTCAGCCCCTCAACCCTGTTCCGCCATTGAATTCGATCATGGCTGATCTGTACCTCAACTCCATTTTCTCACCTTAGCTCCATATCCCTCGACACCCTTACCCAACAAAAACCTAATGATCCTTGTCTTGAAAGCTCCAAATAACCTCCAACATCCACAGCCTTTTGGGGGAGAGAGTTCCAGATTTCTACGAACCTTTGTGTGGAAGAAGTGCTTCCTGATTTCCCTCCTGAATGGCCTAGCTCCAATTTTAAGATTATGTCCCCTCGTTCTAGATTCCCCCAACAGAGGAAATAGTTTCCCCATATATACCCTATCAAATCCTTTTAACATTTTAAACACTTCGATTAAATCACCCCTCAATCTTTTATACTCAAGGGAATACACTGGGTGACCATATATTGGGGCTGACGTAAGAAAACTACTAGGCACTTGGCCTAAGCGTTAAACAAAGCTTTAATCAACTGTTTTACAACATGGAGATCTAGTTGTGTCCTTCACTAGTTCCTGTTAAAGAATGTCCTGAGCAAGCTGGGCCCGTGCCCGAGTATTTATACTCTCCCTGGACAGCGCCACCCGCAGGCCACTCAGTATTATTTCATAAGTCATGAATGACAGATTCATGTCAGGGGCGAAGTGTAGCCAGAGCCCCATCAGGTGGTGGAACAGTAGCTGCAGCCTTTGGCGGTGCGAGTATAACTGAACAAGCTACCTTGCAGCTCTCTCCTCCACAGCTCTCCACCTCTGTGTGAATTATTCACTTTTATAGCAGCAAGGACTGGCATATTTACTCAACTTGACTGGATTCATCTCCCTGAAATTGGCTGAAATAGTATTTTAGTAAGGGTTAAATCTATATATAAATAAAATGACATAAACAGTCCTTAACACCAAGGGAAAGACTTGGGGGGAAAAATTCGGTATCACCCCGTTTGGGGCGCGATTATCGGCCGTGCGCAAAGTTTAGCGCCTGGTGCTAATTATCGCCACCGACTGCAAACTTGGCTTTTATCACCCCCGGAGTTGATTGGAGCACCAAATCAGGCGCTACACACCTCTCTTAAGGCACAAAGGCCGAGGAGCGAGGCGCTAACTCAGAGCGCGGGCGCAGCGCAGGTGCTGTCAGTTAGCGATGGAACACAGACACACTGGCGCCGGTCAGTTCTTGAAGGGGGGGGTCAATCTTGCTCTCCAGCCACACCCTGCTCATTGGAGCCTTGAATCTCGGCCTGGAGAGACCTGTGCCTAAATCTTGCAGCCAAGGACTATGGCGAGGGCCAGGGAGCGAGCACAGCGCTTCAGCGAGCGGGCCTTGGAGGCTCTGGTTGGCGCGGTGGAGCGCAGAAGATCAATACTGTACCCAGAGAGTGGCAGGAGGCCTTTGCCGCGCGATTACAGAAGAGTGTGGAGGGAGGTGGCACAGAGCGTCTCCTCCAGGAGCATGGTGCCCAGGACCCATAAACAATGTAGAAAAAAGTTCAACGACCTCACTCGGGTCGTCAGGGTGAGTGGCTTTTTTCAATACCTCTCCATCCCTCCATCTCAACCTCACTCTATGGCCAGAGGGTCTTAAAACCCCAATGCACAACACTCATCCAACACCTATGGCCCTCTCATGAAACGCACACGTACATTCCACACTTTGCATACAGTAAGGGCTATTCACCTATGGGAGGCACATCAGGCAAGACCATGGCTGCATACAGTAAGGGCTATTCACCTATGGGAGGCACATCAGGCAAGACCATGGCTGTATATTTACTCAGACGCCGTCCTTTTTCTTGCAGGCCAAGCTATCTCATAATAGGAGACAGCAGCAACGGACGGGTGGAGGGCGGCCTCAGCTGCAACCCCTCAGCAATCTTGAGGAGCGCGTCCAGAGGATTGTGGCAAGCCAGGTGATCGGTCCCGTCACCACTGGAGAGGCCGACCCTGTTCTGGACAGCAATGGTAAGGTCATCACCTTTTTGTCCTCCTTCCACTTGTCCCTCACAACACCAGCCTTTGACACTTTCAATCCAACTTACTAAATCGCTGCACTCATTCCTCCCTTACTGCCATCCTGTCCTCACACTAAAGCCACTCTGTACCTCCCTGCTTTCAGATGGTGATTCACCAGCTGAGGAGATGGGCCCTCAAGCTGCCAGTGAGAGTGAAGCTGCAGGCGAGGAGGAAGATGAAGCCGGAGCATCAGTGCCACCCTCTCCCGAGGAAGCCCATGCCCACACTGGGAACACGCCTTCCCTGGAGGGGAGCAGGGGGGAAGGGTCTGATAAGGGTGAAGCTCCGGGACTAAGCGGGCTGCAGCAACGCCATGGGGGTAGGGAAGCTCGGGGGCTTTCTCCCTGGAGGGAGAGTATGCCAGGGAGTCCTACTGCACTGGACGCAGAGGAGGAGCGGCTGATCGCTGAAATGAACACCCAGGCGGTGGACATGCACACTGAGCTCATGGGTGCAGTGGGAAGGGTGCCCGAATGCATTGAATCACTGGCAAGGAGTGTGGAGCACTTCGCTGTAGCACAGGCGGATGCCACGCAAATGTTTAGTGCTGCAATTCAGTCACCGGCTGCCGTGACCCCAGCTCTGACTGCTCTCATGCAGACTCAGATTGAGGCCACGCGAGCACTGACTGCTGCCATCCTCGCTGGTTCGGACACATTTCCCCAGGGCTCTCACCGCGCCGCAGCAGGCCAGCAATCTGTGCTCCAGCAGATTGCTCCGGATGCTGAAGTGCTGCCCCATGGGAGTGCCAGTGTGTCGGTCGAGCAGGGAGTTGCTGTCCTCTCTCAAGATGACAGCATTCCTGCTGCCACCACTGTCACTTCTCCACTGCACTTGCCATCGCCTGTAGGACAGACTGCTGCCGCCCATGCAGAGTTGGTGCAGTCTGCAGCCGGGTCCTGCAGGCCCAGAGCTGGTCGAGGCCGTCCTTCAAGGGCATCTGCAGTCTCAGGTTCTGACAATCAGCAGCCTTCCAGCAGCCTTGCTGCAGCCACTGGGGTCCCATTACGGAGGAGCAGTAGGGTGGGAAGGGGGGAAGTGCGCAAGGGAAGGAGATCACCCTCGAAGGGCAAAAAGTAGGAGGTGTGACAAAATGTTGGTCATTTTTTTATTAAAGGCCAAGGTTCATGGTCAAACTTTTGTTTAGTGTTTTGGACATTATCTCCAGGTTGTGAGAACCAGTTATGTTAATGACTGTTTTTTTGTGTTTCTTTCTATTAGTTTGTCATGAGGAAATGACACACACAGAGTTTGTAAAATAAATAAGTTTTTGTATTCAAAATGTACATGTTTGGTCTTTGGAATCATTGTTGCCTTGGCCGGCTTAGGGGTTGCGGGTTGGTTTCATTCATGTTGTTCTCAATGGCAGAAGCCATTTCCTCAGCAGGGGCCTAGAAGCGGCTTGCTATCAGCCGTTGACGGACGTCCCTTCCAGTTTCTACATTGTAGGCCTCCCTCCTGCCTTGGTGCTGCTGATGATCATCCTCCTCCTCTTCCTCCTCCTCTTCCTCCTCCTCCTCTGGTGGTGCTCCAAGGCCTGGTGGCATTGGCTGGGTCCTGAGGATTGCCAGGTTATGCAGCATGCAGCACACAACAACGAAGAGGGAGACTCGCTCAGGCGAGTACTGCAGGGCTCCTCCAGAATGGTCCAGACAGCGGAACTGTTGCTTGAGCACACCGATTGTGTGCTCAACGATGTTCCTGGTAGCTAGATGGCTCTCGTTGTACCGCAGCTCAGCAGGGGTGTTGGGCGTACGGAGCGGTGTCATCAGCCAGGTGCACAGTGGATATCCCTTGTCCCCGAGAAGCCAACCACCTGGGTGATGCGGTGCCTGGAAAAGTTCTGCCACAGTAGTCTGGCGCAGGATGTATGCATCGTGGCTGCTGCCAGGATAGCAGGCATTGACAGCGAGTATCAGCTGCACGTTTAAGGAATGGAACCGCTTTCTGTTCCGGAAATCCTCGGCATTCTCATGTGGAGTACGCAAAGCCACATGCGTGCAGTCAATGGCGCCCTGCACCATGGGGAAGCCCGCTATCCTCGCAAAGCCCATAGCGCATTCATGCTGCTTGGCCGGGGTCATGGGGAAAGAGATGTACTCTCGTCTCCTTTTATAGAGGGCATTTGTGACCTGACGGATGCAGCAATGGACCGCGAACTGGGAGATATTGGCGATGTCCCCAGTAGCTGATTGAAATGAGCTGGTGGCATAAAAGTTGAGAGCCACTGTGACCTTCACTGCCACCGACAGAGATGTCCTGGACCTCAGTTGAGGCTGCAGATCTGGCTGCAGCAGGTGGCAGAGCTCAGTGACCACCTCCTTGCTGAAGCGCAGCCTTCACAAACACTGCTCCTCAGACATATTAATGTAGGAGAATTGTTGGCGATATACCCTGGGAGGGTAAGGTCTCCTGTACAGAGGCCTGTTGACCCTCCTCCGTCTGGCCATGATTGCCACTCTCTCTCTGCGTCTCTGTGGCCTCCGATTCTGCTGTGCAGCCCCTATAGTCTCTTGGCAATCAAAGTAATGAAGGTCAAAAACCAAAGTACCTGCATATTTATGCTCAGTAGCCAAAACTACTTCACACAGCGTTGACTCAATGCAGAAGTCTCTCTTTCTCTCTCTCAAAATGTCTCTCTCTCTCTCTCAGAACGAGTGGTGCAAAAATGTCTACCACAGAAAAAGCCAGGAAGAGGCCCCCTTTAAATAGTGCCCCCCCCCCCAGCCCCACAGCGACTGGGGAGCGTTCCAGTCTACCTGTCGTTGGTTGCGCCAGGCGGAAAGGAGGAGGGCACCACTCAATTTCCGTTCCGGGGCACCCCAAGGGCGTTGCACACTCGAATGATGTCAAGATCTGCGTGCGCAGGAGATCGGGGCGGTATTGTTTAGCGCCGCCGCAAAATGTCCGGTCAATTTTGTGAGAGGCGCAGATATCGCCGCGCCCGGGCGCTAGTTGCTTTGCGCCCCATTAGTGCCCTCTTAAGGCGCTAACGGGAGGCGCAAACCAACTGAATTTTTTCCCCTAGGACTGGTCACTGCCTCTGGTGAAATCGTAAACACGTAGGGGGGAATTTTTCAAGGGGCCAGCGGGCGCGTTTGGTGGCGGATAGGGAACCCGCTGTCAACCCGCCGCCACACTAGTTTCCCAGATGTCGGGTCTGTCATCGCTGAACAGACCCAACTCCAAGTGGCGGGGGAGGCAATTTAGATGATTAAGAGCTTCTTAACAGGCACTTAAACACTATTCTGACGAAGGGTCATCGACCTGAAATGTTGACTCTGTTTCTCTCTCCACAGATGCTGCCTGACCTGCTGAGTATTTCCAGCATTTTCTGTTTTTATTTCAGATTTCCAGCATCCGCAGTATTTTGCTTTTGACTTAAAAACTATTTTAAGCTCAGCTTTAGATTTTTTGAGTTCGCCAATGACTTCCCTGCTGTTCGGGGATCACGTCAGGTAAGGAGGTCGGGTGTTGTGTCAGCATGGGATGATTTCTTAACTTGACAGCTGCAAATGGTCTATAAAAGCTCTCATTTCATAGCTGTTCACTTTCCAAGGTCAGAAGCTGTTGCTCACTGCATTTGTAAGACAGATTGAGCAGCACCAACAACAACACCAAACTTCTCCGCAATCAACTGATGTTGCACAGGACAGAGGGCATCAGCACCCGACCACATTGCTGCCCGGGAGGCCAGGGATGGCCTCACCATGGCCAGATTTACTTCACTTGACGCTGTACACCCTGGCTGTCACATGATGCGCCAGTTTGGAACCACCCCACACCAGCACCATAAAGCATCCCTACAATGCCCAAGCCATTCCTTTCAGACTCATCACCATTGTGGGGGATACCGTTATGTCTCAACATTCACTGCAACTCACTAAGCCACTTCCAAAGGTGCACACAAATCTGTCCAAGAACGCAAATGTTGAAAATAAAGATTTCAATGTTTGACACCACATTAACAGAAACTTTACATGAACATTGCATAAAACACCCAAGTGCCTACCCTTGTGTGTTGTTAGTTGTTATGATTGCAGTAGGATGAGGGTGAGTGTGAGGGGTGGCTAGTGAGATGGGGAAGTGATAATGTAGATAGAGATGTAGGCTTCGCAAAATCCCCCAGAAACTCGAACAGAGCCCTAAAGGGAGTGATTTTGGGACTTTTCATACAAACTTGGGATGATGGGACATCAGTGAAGTGATTTGATGTAAAAACCTAAAGATCACAAGAAGAAAACCTGAGGAAACTGATTTTTTTGAATCTTATTGTTGGGAGAGACATTTGTTTTTCACAGACAAGCTGCGAGGGGCGTGGCCGGTCAGTGAATGGATCAAGCTGTCTGGGAATTGTTTGAGACAATGCAAAACTCACAAACACATTCAAATATGGATCCCCAGGGGCAAACAAGATGCTGGTAATCTAAAAACGATTCAATGACAATATAACTTTGATCACACAATTTCATAGCCATTATCCCATCCAAAAAACCAATCAACCAGGTATCCAGAGAACCGATTTAAAAGCCCGCCAACAGAAGGACAATAGAGTGAAGATTTGGCGCATAGATAAGGCCGTGTTTTAAATCGGAAAGCGATTAACACTAAGCAAAAACCATCGGAACTGGCAGGCCCGCCAAAGACTAGACAATTGGACGAAGTAAGGGTCATTTACATTCAAAAAGGAATTCATTTTAGTAAGGGGTTTTTGAGCGCGAAAAAGAAACAGTATAATTTGAAAGCCTGTGCCATAATCTCTCTCTTTGGACTGACTGGCGACGCGAACACAGCTCTCTCCCTGCTCCAGCAAAACTTACCACAAGCCACGAGGAAGAAGACCAGCACGCAAAAAGAAACCATAAGGGCCTTCCGGAGTCTTTTAAACAAAAAGACTCTAATATCCTGTCAAGGATTCGTTGGTGAGCATTATCCCTGATCTCCTGAAACCAAAAACCTAGCCAGATAATGGGATATTTGGGAGGGATAAGGTTTTGTTTGATATATTGTCATTTCCCTCGCTTGTACCGTGTGTTCCCCGAATCTGTGTGTAAGTAATAAGTGTGTTTCAAGTTTGTTACCTTTTTTTTTCTTTTAATAAAGTAAATTTCTTTCATCAGAACCTGTTTACTGCAATTTTGTTCACAACCCCTAAATAAGCCCAAAGTCTAGGAACCGGAGGGGTGTTGGTCGATTCGAACCGCTCACTTAAGATACCCCTTACATAATGGCGACCGCGGCAGGACTTTGGCGAAAGGGTTGTGAAGCAGTAAATGCTGGTTTTGAGGAGAGAACAAAAATGGAAGAGAGGATGTCATCCTATGTATATAAAAAAGTAAATATCACCAAGAAATGGGTCCTCAGGCTGTTGCATGCTGAACGTCCTATGGACGCTGCAGCTGCATGGACTGAGAGCAAGGAATACACTAAGTCTGTGGAGAAAGCCATATGGTTGGTCTGCTCCCAGAAACAAATGCAGCTTATGGGGAAGCGCATTCAGGCTCTCACAGAAGAGCTAAAGGAAGAAAGCCAACTGTCCCATGCCAGAGCTATAGCAGGGGATAGGTTGTTAGCAGAGCTCGGCACAAAAGATCAGGAACAGTCACAGATGCTGGAGGAACACCATGCCAGTAAGGGATACCTCCAGTGTCAGGCCACCGAGGCCAAAAGTAGTGAACTGGCATTGCGGGAAGAGAACACCCGCCTTGCCAAGCAATTAAGGGAACTCACAGAGAAGTTAAACGATGTTCAGGCAGCCTATAGAGTAGCCAGTACAAGGGAGTTTGAGGTAGGGGACCACGGCCCCTGTCAGAAGCAGATTGAGAGTCTGAACCTTGCTCTGTCCAAGACGAAAGGCATGCTGTGCCTGATAAGCCCGGGTGCAGCCAGGGCAGACCTGGAAGAGCAGGGGGAGACTGTTCGACCACCACCTGTGGCGCCAAGGAGAAGCTTGGTTAGGCAGCAGGAGGTGCAGACAATCTGTGAGGCTGACAGGGAGTGCACACCAGCACCTGTGGCGCCGAGTTTTGACTCGGTCTGGCAGCAGGGAGAGGGGGGCGAATCGATGCAGGAGAAATCGGAGCCAGGGCCAATGTGCCCAGCACGACAGCAAAAATTCAGCCCGCCCGCCGGTGGTGGAGGTCAGGGACCCCTTGAAAGTCAATTCTTGGCTCCCCACGGTACACAACAGCTTAGGGCTATGGTAAGCCACCTGAGTAAACTTATCCAAAAGGAAGACCCCTCAGTCCACTTCATGGAGGTGGAACAATCAGCAGCCATTAACAATTATGACGATGCCGAAATGGCAAAATTGCTCCTGTTCTCATTAGATGGCAAATTGTACCAGTCACTCTCTACTGAGAGCAAGAGAGGACAGAACGGGTATGCTGCCCTGAGGGAGGAAGTTTTAGAGGCCATGGGAATGAATGAGGGAAGTCCTTTCTCCCGGGTGGAGAAAACAGTGCAGCTCGCAGGGGAGACCCCACAGGCTTTCCCAGACAGGCTGTAGCCGGTGTACAGGGGTGCTTGTAATGGGGCTCTCGACAGGGCTAACCTGAACAGGGACGAGCTGGCCCACTGGCTCCGTAGCCTAGTGGCAAACAGCTTGCCACGGGTAAAAGCCAAGGCTGAGCTTTGGTTTGACCCAAGAGATCCCCGGGTCACCGAGGAGGCAGTGGTCAGGCAACTGACCCTAGCCTACCGGAACGGTAGGGGAGCTGAAGACACCCCACCGAAAGGGAAGGTGCATGAGATAAAGCCCAGTCAGGATAAGAAGGAGTGGCACCAGGAAGGTGGTAAACCTTCCGACACGAAGCGTAACTGCTTCGGGTGCGGGAAGACTGGGCACTGGAGAAAGGACTGTAGGAATCCCTGGAAGGATAGCCTAGCAAAGAAGTCCCCATCCCCTGCCCCAAAAGTAGAGGCACCGACCTCTTCCCCCACACTGGACACGATAGTAGCGGCCATCAGAGTCCTGTTTGATGGCCCAGGGAAGGTGGCTACAGCCACTGGCACTCTGATCCCATCTGCCCCACCCAACCCAGAGGCATGACTGGAGCTAGCACAGCCGGTCTACCTGTGTCCCCTCGAGTATGATGCCTGGAAGAGACTGCATGTTAAGATGGAGGTAGAAAAGGTAGAAGGGACCTATCTGTTAGACACTGGAGCTTCGAGCACCCTCATTTATTCAGATAACCCAGCCACTTCACCTCTGTCTAACGGGGTCCCGTACAGCCTAGTGGGATTCACAGGTAACAAGCAGGCTGGCTCATTCTCATCCCGCTGTCCATTCATTTGGGAACGCTCCGCACCAAGTGGACCTGTGTCCTAATGAAGTGGGAGCAAGAAGGGAAGGGGATCCTGGGGGCCGACTTTATCACAGGCCACAGGATTTTAGTGGATTTAAGGAACCACTGTCTATGGGGAGCATGTACCCAAAAGGGTAGTGAGGTAGCAGTCATCCCGGAGGCACAAGGCAAGGGGACCTTGTGCACAGTAAAACCAAAGGAGGGTTACGACCTCGAACTCATGGTCAGTAACACTCCAATGGAGTACCAGGCATTTGTGCAGGAAAACCTCGCAGCATTTGCCACTCACAAGCACGACTGTGGGAGGGTAACCGGGGTCGAGGTTAGTGTGAGTGGGGACCCCATGAACCGCCCTCAAAAGCAGTATAACTTCCCCAGGGAAGCTGAGACAGACTTGGAAACGGCTTTGACTTCTTTAGTCAAGCAGGGGGTATTGAGACCTATAGTCACCCACGTGAACTCCCCACTGTGGCCGGTTAGAAAACCAGACAACTCCTGGAGGGCCACAGTAGACCATCGAGTACTCAACCGAAACATCCCCGCCTGTGCCCCCACGGTTGCAGCCGTAGCCGACCTCATTGGAAGTATCCCAGCATCTGCGAATATCTTTACAGTGCTGGATATTTCCAACGGGTTCTGGTCCATCCCTCTAAGGAGAGAGGATCAGTACAAGTTCGCCTTTACATTTAAAGGCCAACAGTACACATGGAACTGTCTGCCCCAGGGTTTCCACAACAGCCCAAGCATTTTTCACCAATGTATGGCGAATTGCTTGAAGGGCTTCAGCAGGCCCCATCAGCTGGTCCAGTATGTGGACGACCTACTCCTCTTTACCGATGAGGGAGAGGAACATGGTCCCCTTCTGGCAGAACTGCTGGAACTGCTCAGGCAAGAGGGCTTTAAAGTAAACCCCAAGAAGGCACAGATTGGCCAGCGGGAAGTCAAATTCCTGGGCCTGGCTGTGCGAGCAGGGGAGAGGGCCATTGACAAAGCTAGAAGGGAAGCAGTTCAGGAGTTACCAGCCCCCAACACAGTTACAGGAGTAAGGTCTTTTCTAGGGCTAACTCGGTACTGCAGAGATTTCATTGAGGATTACGCAGCCACAGCTGCCCCTCTGCTCCGACTCCTACACAAGGGAGTGGAGTGGGTTTGGGATGAGGGTTGCGAGGCTGCCTTTGTGAAACTCAAGAGAGATCTGCAGACCGCTCCGGCTCTAGGGGCCATTGATGGAGGGGAAGAGTTTTTTCTGGAGGTAGCAGCCAGTGGGGACAGTCTGAGTGCAGTGCTGCTCCAAGAGAGGCATAGCAAGCTGAGACCAGTTGTTTATTCCTCCAGAATACTCACTGATGTGGAGAGGAGCTACTCCAGCTGTGAGAGGCACCTCCTAGCCACTCACTGGGCTGTGAAAAGATCATTGATCTTCACAGGCACCTCTCCCATCACACTCCTCACTCACCACACGCCCACCCAGATGCTCTTGGATGGGAGAATTAAAGATGGGACAGTGAGCAGTGCCCGCATTGCTCGCTGGACCCTGCTTCTCTCACAAATGGATCTGAGGGTAAAAGGTCTCCGCAAGCCAAAGCTCGCAGCCAACATGATTTACTCAGGGACAGCCCACCGGTGTTCCGTTGAAGAGGTATGGGAAGTCAACATAGGTTTGCGAGCTGGGATACACCCCACAGGCCGCGAAATCTATGTGGACGGTTCAAGCACAGTATCAGCTGGAAAATGACTCACAGGGTGTGGGATTTATGACCCAGAGGCAGGCATTGCTCTGGCAATCAAGCTCCCCAGCACCATGAGTGCCCAGCAGGCTGAACTGTCTGCGGTGGTGTATGTAGTCACACACCCCGAGGAATTCCCTACCCCATACACGATTTGCTCCGACAGCATGTTCACATGCAATTCGTGTACAGAGTACCTGGCCATCTGGTCCCGTCGTGGATACACCTCCACTGATGGGAGACCCCTGGCCATCAAGCCTCTGTTGGAGAAAATCATGAGGGGAGTAGGGGAGGAAGGTAGGGTCTACATCCAAAAGGTGAAGGCCCATTCCAAGGTAGAGCCCCGCGCAGAGGGCAATCACCAAGCCGACATGCTGGCCAAAGAGGGCGCCAGTACAGGCACGTTGTGGGATCCATATGGATCAAACCCGGTAGCAGCAATCAGAGGTAGAGGAGGGACCCAAGGGAGTGCAGGGGTAGCATTGACCCTGGACCTAAAGACGGTCCAGGCACAGGATCCCATCCTAAAAACTGTCCTGGAAACGCTGGCTAGAGGGGAGAAGGTAGAGGGCCCATATGGCGCAGCAGCCATCACCCACAAAGAAGGCATGCTGTTCAGGGGGGAACAATGGGTAGTGCCACAGCAGCACCGAAGGGAATTCCTCCAACTGGCCCATGCAGGACCAGGAGCGGGGCATCCCGGGCCTGAGACCACCTGGCAGCGGGTGGAACAGGCAGGATGGTGGCCAGGACTGAGGGAGGATGTCCGCGAGTTCTGTGCAGGCTGTCTGGTGTGTGCTGCCAACAACCCTGACCCCCAGAAAAGGAAGGTATCTATGGGACACATCAGGAGGGTAGAGGGACCATGGCAGTCGATCCAGGTCGACTACATCGGGCCCCTACCCACCGCTCAGGGAGGCTACAAATACTGCCTAGTCCTGGTGGATGTGTTCTCAAAGTGGGTGGAAGCTTTTCCATGTCGAACAGCTACCGCTTTGGGTACAGCCAGGATCCTGGTCAGGGAAGTGTTCTCACGATGGGGGCTTCCACAGTATGTGGAGTCCGACCAGGGGAGTCACTTTACTGGGCAGGTCATGCAAGAGACCCTCAGGGTACTCGGCATAGAAGGGAAATGGCACGTCGCCCACAACCCACAGTCATCAGGGATTGTGGAGCGTTTAAACCGTACCATCAAGGAAAGGCTGCGAAAGGAGATGGGAGACTCACCCAAAAAGTGGGTAGAAGCCTTACCGTTGGTCCTAATGGGGATCCGGGCCAGCCAGTCAAAAAGCACGGGGTATTCCCCACACCAGCTCATGACTGGCAGGATTATGCGGACCCCCACCCATGTGCTAGCCCCGGTGCTCACGGAAGGGACAGATTCGTCAGGAATCTGTTGGACCACCTTAAACAGGTCCACTGGCAGGCTGCGAGTAACATGGGAAAACAGCATCGGGGTAACCGATTGCTGCTGGAACCCCGCAAGCACCACGAGTGGGAGGTAGGAGATCAGGTCATGGTGAGAAATTTTGCCCGGGTAGGGAGTTTCGAACCATTGTACATGGGGCCCTACAACATTGTAGACAAGGCAAGCCCCATGGTCTATGCCATAAAGATGCCCCGCCGTACAAAGTGGTTTCACATCAACCAATGTAAACTGTTTAAACCTAAAAGGGAACAGCCGACAAAGGTGGATGGCCCCCAAGTTAGAAATCCTCAGCCAGCAGCAGCTGTGGCAGACGCACAAGCTGCAGCGGGAGGGACAGTGTGTTGTCTCACAGGAGAGGTCACTCCACCGATTATGTGGGACTCAAGCAAACCCCCAGTGGCCAGAGCCCTAAGAAGGTCTCCCTGCACACCACAGCAAAGGCTACTGTGGCCACAGGTGTATCTGTTTAGAGGGTCCCACCCAAAGAGGGTTACAACCCGAAAAAGAGCGCCCAAGAGCAGGGAGCGTTCTAAAGTTGGGGATTCCTAGCCTACAGCCTCCAACAGTGAGGGTTTCACAGGAGAGGTAGTACTGGGAGAAGAGAGAGAGAAGGGTCCCCCGCCCGCAGCCTCAGGCTGGGAGGAGCCCACAGATATGAACGAGGGCGCTGCAGCCACACCAAAGGGGGTAGTGTGCTGCAGCACAGGACGCAGCTGGGATGTTAAGATACCCCCAGCGGTTTTGAGGAAGGCATTCTGGGTCCGGCGGTACAGGCCGCACTACACCCAGGTGTACAAGCCATCCAGAGGCCACATAAGGCAGAGACTAAACAGGATTTAACCTGGCCGTCCGGAGACGGGCGGCAAATGTACAGAATTTTCGGTTTTAAGTAATTGCAGTTTTGGTGGTTATGGTTATCATTAGTTTAGTTGTTTGTAGAGTTTTTTTAAGTTGAAGGGCTTGATTAATTATCCAGCCAGAGAACCTTTCTGGGACATGGATATATGTTTTGTGTGTGCCCCCACAGAAAGGACTTCGGGATGACAAGGTTTCTGCTCCTGCTCGCCCTGGTAGGGGTGAGCATCGGTGACCGAGGTGACGTGGAGGACTCCCAGATCTATGGGTGCTCGGGAGAGAGAGCACCAGTCGTCACCGCAGGGGGTGGCGAGCGGGGAGTGGAGGAGCTCGCCATCTACTTCCACGAGGGAAGGTGGCCAGGGTGGCTGGGGTCCAACTCTACTAAATACTCCAACCAGCCCGGGTTCACGTACGGGGAGGCCTCCCTCCCATGCCCCAGAATACAGGTCGTTGCCACAAGGGTCAGTGTCACCGAGGGGAAGCGTGTGTGCCTTACCTGTAAGGGACGAATTCCCCTAAATAGGTGGTGGTGGCTCAGGAAGCTGAGCAGGGACGCAGGGGACCATACAGCCGACTGGGAAAGATTAGGGAACGACACCCACCGGACAATCACAGGGACCCAAGGAGGAGTCAGTGTTTGTTGGGATAAGTGGTGGGAGTCGGAACAGGGAGTCTATGTTTGTATGTGGGGATCAGAGGAAGCCTGCCCCACAGGGGTATCCATCATCTTCTCCAGCCAATGGCAAGATGCCGGGGAGGGGCTAGGGTGGGATTTTAGCCTGCATGGGTGCGTGGTCCCACACATTCCGGTCCCAGTTAATGCCACTGAACTCGTGGCACACACCCGAAAGCCCCTACCCACGACCCAGGTACCGAAAACACTGGAAGAAAAGTGCCCTACCACCACCAAGGGACCAGGGAATGGGTTAGTCCTAGTACCAACCGAAAAGGTACTATACCAGGGGGTACACTATGCAGTAGCTTCAGTAATATTAAACCTTACCGAGGTATACTTACCTGAGTGGTGTCCTAAGGAGACGGAGCAGCTGTACCAGGCCCTGCTAAAGGAAATGTTTAGGAAATTTTACGAATTTGATTTTGCCAATATAGACAAAGTAGAGCTATACAGAATACACCCTGAGAACCCTATGGGCACGGGTAGACAAAGAAGGGAAGCCTGGAATGATGTCTTCACTGCCTATAGTACAGGGTCCTCTGTAATAAATAGCCTGGATGACATGGAATTACAGACACAGATAAATGGTTTAAAAACCCAGTTAAGAAAGATCCTGAAGGATGGGAACACAGTGGTAGGCTCAGAGCTACATGAGGACCAAGCTATGACGGTTCATTTAAAGGAAATTATTGCAGAATTGGAAAGGCATGCCAAAACAGTAAATGCACTCATACGGGAGGATAGGAATGCATCAGATCAGGCTGCACAGAATGAGGTGTGTGTGCTGTACGGGGCATGGTTGCTGGGCGAGGGCCGTAGCAACCTGGAGGATTTAAAGCAAGGTTTAGTCCCCTCCTGGATCAGCAACAAGCACCTTGCAGCCCTCCACCCGTTTAGTAATTCGCTGAGCCCATGCCAATTTCATCTAGCCTCTGAAGCCTACCCTGTCCCAATAGATTGTGGCCGTTCAAATCACACTATCATGGGGATAGTAGTGAGAATGCCGGTCATGAGTGGGACAGCCCGACCCGTACCGGTATACAGGGTGGAGAACATTGGAGTCATTCAACGGGGTGCACACATCCGTTTTACAGCGGTCCCACCTTATGTCATAAAGTGGGAGCACGCCATGACAGGTACTGACCTATCCGGGTGCCGGAGCCGAGGTTCACACATAATACTGTGTCCCCAGCACTTGAACGCCTATTCCAAACCACAGTGCGGGTTTAAAGCTGCTGGCGCATGACCTATCAATTGTACCATGGAGGTGATGGCACACGGCCATGTTTCCCCACAGGTAGCATATATAGGGGGTGGGACATATTGTGTCACCACAGGTGCATCCCACTACCAGCATGGACACTTCTGGTGTCCGGTAAGTGACAGCAGTTTCTGCTTTAAACCCGAGGCAGAAGTTTAAGTGGCCCAGGAACGGAATGTCCCCATTCCTGAACCCTCCACTGTTCACCTCACTGTAACAGAAAACATCACCAACCTGCAAAAGTATGTGACTTACTTTGGATATAAAATTCCCCCTCTACCCGAACATCTTACCATCCTACTTAAAGCTGTAGAGATTTCACAAAAACATTTCTACACCCTGGAACAGAAAACAGTTGAAATAGGGGCAGAGATTTTGGATATAGTAGTTCCACCCTGGTGGGATATTTTCGAGAATATAGAGGTGCCGTCCTGGATCAGGATGGCTTCCCATCTTTTGGTGGTCTGCCAGCTCGGGATAGTTCTCTACCTGTTGTGTACAAAGTGCAGGGGAAGGGACGGGGAGCTCCGCTCCAGACACGAAGGGACTTGGGAAGTGCATCAAAATAAAGGCTATGGCCAGGGATGGAACGAACCTTGAATTTTGTCTTTTAATAAAAAATTTGTATGTGTGTTGTGTCATTTTTATGATGTGTATGATGTGTTTTTTTTTCAAGCTGTGCAGGGGTGTCGGACCCTCTCCGTGCTTGGATGTGAAATAAAGATTGATTCTTACCTGTATGTACCTGAAACACCACTTTCAAAAGGGGAATGAATGTTTGGGTTTTTAGTTTAGGTAATACAGGGGAAGGTTGGTTTTCAGGGATCGGAAATTTTGCTCACCTGTTAATGATACTAATTCAGTGTTAGTATCAAAGTGGGGGATGTAGGCTTCGCAAAATCCCCCAGAAACTCGAACAGAGCCCTAAAGGGAGTGATTTTTGGACTTTTCATACAAACTTGGGATGATGGGACCTCAGTGAAGTGATTTGATGTAAAAACCTAAAGATCACAAGAAGAAAACCCTGAGGAAACTGATTTTCTTGAATCTTATTGTTGGGAGAGGCATTTGTTTTTCACAGACAAGCTGCGAGGGGCGTGGCCGGTCAGTGAACGGATCAAGCTGTCTGGGAATTGTTTGAGACAATGCAAAACTCACAAACACATTCAAATATGGATTCCCAGGGGCAAACAAGTTGCTGGTAATCTAAAAACGATTCAATGACAATATAACTTTGATCACACAGTTTCATAGCCATTATCCCATCCAAAAAAAACAATCAACCAGGTATCCAGAGAACCGATTTAAAAGCCCGCCAACAGAAGGACAATAGAGTGAAGATTTGGCGCATAGATAAGGCCGTGTTTTAAATCGGAAAGCGATTAACACTAAGCAAAAACCATCGGAACTGGCAGGCCCGCCAAAGACTAGACAATTGGACGAAGTAAGGGTCATTTACATTCAAAAAGGAATTCATTTTAGTAAGGGGTTTTGAGCGCGAAAAAGAAACAGTATAATTTGAAAGCCTGTGCCATAATCTCTCTCTTTGGACTGACTGGCGACGCGGACACAGCTCTCTCTCTCCCTGCTCCAGCAAAACTTACCACAAGCCACGAGGAAGAAGACCAGCACGCAAAAGAAACCATAAGGGCCTTCCGGAGTCCTTTTAAACAAAAAGACTCTAATATCCTGTCAAGGATTCGTTGGTGAGCATTATCCCTGATCTCCTGAAACCAAAAACCTAGCCAGATAGTGGGATATTTGGGAGGGATAAGGTTTTGTTTGATATATTGTCATTTCCCTCGCTTGTACCATGTGTTCCCCGAATCTGTGTTTAAGTAATAAGTGTGTTTCAGGTTTGTTACCTTTTTTTTTCTTTTAATAAAGTAAATTTCTTTCATCAGAACCTGTTTACTGCAATTTTGTTCACAACCCCTAAATAAGCCCAAAGTCTAGGAACCGGAGGGGTGTTGGTCGATTCGAACCGCTCACTTAAGATACCCCTTACAGAGAGGGATGGGTGGAGGTGCAAGGTAAGTTGGTGTGAGTAAGGATGTGCAGGAGTAGGGTAGGGAAGGCAGAGTGATGGGGATGTGATGAGAGGCACAGCAGGATGAGGTTGAGTGTGGCTTGGCAGTAACATTTCGTGATCTACTGAGATCATAGAATGGTTACAGCAGAGAAGGAGGTCATTTGGCCCGTCAAGCCCGTGCCGGCTCTCTGCAAGAGTACCTCAGCTAGTCCCACTCCCCACCCTTTCCCCATAGCCCTGTAATTTTTTTTCCTTCAGGTCCTTATCCAATTCCCTTTTGATAGCCTCCACCAGCCTGTCAGGCAGTACATTCCAGATCCTAACCACTCGCTGTGCAAAAAAGATTTTCCTCATGTCGCCTTTGGTTCTTTTGCCAATCATTGAAAGGTTTGCGTCACTCCAGCCTGGTCCTCCTAATGACGTCCCTGCTTGTGCCCTCCTGTCCAATGTGCAACCAGGCTGCGTTGGTCTCCTGGGGAGGTCTCTTCCGCCCATTGGAAGGGAAGAGAACCTCCCTGCATGCGGTGACTCCCTCCATAAGCATATGGAGGGAGTCATGGGAGAGGCTAGGTGCAGCCGTGCACCTTTGTGCAGTGCTTGTCAGTGTTTGCAGCACCTCAATGCTGTAGAACACTGACAGCACAACTGTCAAATTAAAGTTGACCATGGTCCCGTTAAGGAAACCGGCTGATGACACGTCACCAAGTGACGTCACCAGACCCGCTTCCTTCAATTAGCCGGGAAATCCACTGGGCGGGATTAATCAGCGCAATATCACTTTGGTCAGCGGGCTGGAGCCAGTAGCGGGGTCGCACCCCGCCACCGACCCCGGCCGCACCGAACCCGCCGAGGTAGCGGAAATCACAGCCGTAGAGACAGAATAGGGCTGTGACTTCACTACAGATTCCATACAGAGAACTTGTTCCCCTCAGGTCAGCTATTGTGAACTCAGTGGAAAAGAGAATTGAGTGAGTGTATAACGGGCGGGTGTATAACGGGCGGGTGTATAACGGGTGGGTGTATAACGGGTGGGTGTATAATGGGCGGGTGTATAACGGGTGGGTGTATAACGGGCGGGTGTATAACGGGCGGGGTGTATAACGGGTGGGTGTATAACGGGCGGGTGTATAACGGGTGGGAGTATAACGGGCGGGGTGTATAACGGGCGGGTGTATAACGGGTGGGTGTATAACGGGCGGGTGTATAACGGGCGGGGTGTATAACGGGCGGGGTGTATAACGGGCGGGTGTATAACGGGTGGGTGTATAACGGGCGGGTGTATAACGGGCGGGGTGTATAACGGGTGGGTGTATAACGGGCGGGTGTATAACGGGCAGGGTGTATAACGGGTGGGTGTATAACGGGCGGGGTGTATAACGGGCGGGGTGTATAACGGGTGGGTGTATAACGGGCGGGTGTATAACGGGCGGGGTGTATAACGGGTGGGAGTATAACGGGTGGGGTGTATAACGGGCAGGGTGTATAACGGGCGGGGTGTATAATGGGCGGAGTGTATAACGGGCGGGGTGTATAAAGGGCAGGGTGTATAACGGGCGGGGTGTATAACGGGCGGGGTGTATAACGGGCGGGGTGTATAACGGGCTGGGTGTATAACGGGTGGGAGTATAACGGGTGGGGTGTATAACGGAAGGGTGTATAATGGGCGGGGTGTATAACGGGCGGGGTGTATAACGGGCGGGGTGTATAACGGGTGGGAGTATAACGGGCGGGGTGTATAACGGGTGGGTGTATAACGGGCGGGGTGTATAATGGGCGGGTGTATAACGGGTGGGGAGTATAACGGGCGGGTTTATAACGGGCGGGTGTATAACGGGTGGGAGTATAACGGGCGGGTGTATAACGGGCGGGTGTATAACGGGCGGGTGTATAACGGGCGGGGTGTATAACGGGCGGGGTGTATAACGTGCGGGTGTATAACGGGTGGGTGTATTACGGGCGGGGTGTATAACGGGCGGGGTGTATAACGGGCGGGTGTATAACGGGTGGGTGTATTACGGGCGGGAGTATAACGGGTGGATGTATAACGGGCGGGGTGTATAACGGGTGGATGTATAACGGGCGGGTGTATAACGGGCGGGGTGTATAACGGGCGGGTGTATAACGGGCGGGGTGTATAACGTGCGGGTGTATAACGGGTGGGTGTATAACGGGTGGGTGTATAACGGGCGGGGTGTATAACGTGCGGGTGTATAACGGGTGGGTGTATAACGGGTGGGTGTATAACGGGTGGGTGTATAACGGGTGGGAGTATAACGGGCGGGGTGTATAACGTGCGGGTGTATAAAGGATGGGGTGTATAACGGGCGGGTGTATAACGTGCGGGTGTATAACGGGTGGGTGTATAACGGGTGGGTGTATAACGGGCGGGTGTATAACGGGTGGGAGTATAACGGGCGGGGTGTATAACGGGCGGGGTGTATAACGGGCTGGGTGTATAACGGGTGGGGTGTATAACAGGTGGGGTGTATAATGGGCGGGTGTATAACGGGCGGGGTGTATAACGGGTGGGTGTATAACGGGCGGGGTGTATAACGGGCGGGATGTATAACGGGCGGGGTGTATAACGGGCGGGGTGTATAACGGGCGGGTGTATAACGGGTGGTGTATAACGGGCGGGTGTATAACGGGCGGGGTGTATAACGGGTGGGTGTATAACGGGTGGATGTATAACGGGCGGGGTGTATAACGGTGGGTGTATAACGGGCGGGTTGTATAACGGGCGGGGTGTATAACGGGTGGGTGTATAACGGGTGGGTGTATAACGGGCGGGGTCTATAACGGGCGGGTGTATAACGGGCGGGTGTATAACGGGTGGGTGTATTACAGGCGGGTGTATAACGGGTGGGTGTATAACGGGCGGGGTGTATAACAGGCGGGTGTATAACGGGCGGGTGTATAACGGGCAGGGTGTATAAGGGCGGGGTGTATAACGGGTGGGGTGTATAACAGGCGGGGTGTATATCGGGCAGGTGTATAACGGGCGGGTGTATAACGGGCGGGGTGTATAACGGGCGGGGTGTATAACGGGCGGGTGTATAACGGGCGGGGTGTATAATGGGCGGGGTGTATAACGGGTGGGTGTATAACGGGCGGGTGTATAACGGGTGGGGTGTATAACGGGCGGGTGTATAACGGGCGGGGTGTATAACGGGTGGGTGTATAACGGGCGGGTGTATAACGGGCAGGGTGTATAATGGGCGGGGTGTATAACGGGTGGGTGTATAACGGGCGGGTGTATAACGGGTGGGGTGTATAACGGGCGGGTGTATAACGGGCAGGGTGTATAACGGGCGGGGTGTATAACGGGCAGGGTGTATAACGGGCGGGGTGTATTACGGGCGGGTGTATAACGGGCGGGTGTATAACGGGCGGGGTGTATAACGGGCGGGGTGTATAACGGGCGGGTGTATAACGGGCGGGTGTATAACGGGCGGGGTGTATAACGGGCGGGTGTATAACGGGCGGGGTGTATAACGGGCGGGGTGTATAACGGGCGGGGTGTATAACGGGCGGGTGTATAACGGGCGGGGTGTATAACGGGCGGGTGTATAACGGGCGGGGTGTATAACGGGCGGGGTGTATAACGGGCGGGGTGTATTACGGGCGGGTGTATAACGGGCGGGGTGTATAACGGGCGGGGTGTATAACGGGCGGGGTGTATTACGGGCGGGTGTATAACGGGCGGGGTGTATAACGGGCGGGGTGTATTACGGGCGGGTGTATAACGGGCGGGGTGTATAACGGGCGGGGTGTATAACGGGCGGGGTGTATTACGGGCGGGTGTATAATGGGCAGCCAGTGTTTGCGGGTTGTTTGGGTGGAGGTGGGGGGTTTCAGACAGATCGCGGTCGGGGGGAATATTTACAGGTTAACTTTTTGAGCCGTGGGAAACACTCCTGCTCCTCCTTGGCCCACAAGCAGTGCTGTAAATGCACTTGCCCGATGGATCCAGCCCTTCTCGCCTCCCGTTACCTGTCGGGTTTACAAGACCCGGGAAACACAGCCGACATGAGTTAGGTGTAAAGCGCTTTGGGACATCCGGTGGTCGTGAAAGGCGCTATATAAATGCAAGTCTTTCTTTTTTTCTTTTTCCTTAAAAATAGAAACCCTGTAAAAATGAAGGCGCGCAGCCTCCTTAAAAGGCTGCAATGTCCAACCCGCCTCCCGAGAGCGAAAGTGGGCCTGTTCGAGGCAGATTTGAAATTTTTTACATTTTAATTTCCCCACCCGACCCAAACCCACCGTTTTTGGGGGTTATAATTACCCCCAGCGTAAGTAACTGTATTAAAACATTCAGCAAGCCAGGCAACATCTGTAAAGAAATGAAAATATTAAGAGTTTCCACAGCACTTCATCACAGCCCGGATTCAATGCCTGAAATATTAATATTTTTCTTTCCTGACGCTGCCAAGTTGCTCAGTAATTCCAGCATTTTTATGAGTTTGTTTCAGATTTGCTGTATTTTGTTTCTTGTGACTAATTATCACAAGGCTCATAATATTCAATAAGCATGAAAGAAAGGACTTGCATTTCTACAGCGCCTTTCACGATCCCTATAAGCAAACCGGCTGATGACGCGTCATCAAATGACGTCATCAGACCCGTTTCCTAGTAATTGGCCGGGAACCCCGCAGTGCGGGCTGAATAAGCCCAATCAATGGAAAATTGTGTTGGAGGCCGGGATCGAGACAGATGCGGGGTCCCCAAACGCCACAGACGTCGCCCGCCATGGACTGGCCGAGGTTGGAACAATCCAGCCCCTGACGTGCAGTTGGTGTGCAACCACAGAGAGCGAATCCTCAATGTCAATGCCCGCTATCCTGGCAGCAGCCACGATGTCATCATCCTGTGCCAGACTCTTCCAGCCACCATGTCAAGCTCGCGGCTGGCCGCTCGGAGACAAGGACTATCCGCTCTCCACCTGGCTCATGACTCCCCTCCGCAACCCCAGCACTCCTGGCCAGCACTCATATAATGAGAGCCATGCCGCCACCAGGAACATCATCGTGCAGATCATCGGGGTGCTCAAGCAACGGTTCCGCTGCCTTGACCGCTCGGGAGGAGCCCTCCAGTACTCGGCTGAGCTGGTGCCCCATTTCGTGGTGGTCTGCTGCATGCTCCACAACTTGGCCATCATGAGGGCCCAGCCCTTGCCACCAGGGATTGCAGGAGCACCTCAGGAGGAGTAAGAGGGCGAGGAGGAAGAGGAGGAGGAGGAAGAGGAAGACGAGGAGGAGGAGGTGGAGGAGGAACAGGAGCGAGGGAGGAGGCAGCCACTCAATCGGCCTTCCGGAAGGTCGATCTGTGACCGCCTCATCAGACTGCGTTTTAAATGAATTAAACCCCAGATCCCCGTTGCTCACCACATCCCCATCATTTCATCCCTGTTGCAGGCCATATCACAACGCAAATGAGACACCACAAAAGAATCCAAACTGAATGAATAAATTTATCACTAATCAGTGAACACATATTTACAACAAAAATATTAACTATTCGCCCTTGTGCAATCCCGTAGTGCCTCTTGTTACTGTGCTTTTGCCTTCTCTAGTGCTCCTACAAAGTGTTGGCCCAGTGGCTGCAGCAGGGCTCGTGGAAGGCTGCTGAGTGTCCGTGCGGGAGACTTCAGATGGCCTTGCAGGATGCCCTCAACCAGCTCCGGACCTGGAAGGCCCGGCTGTAGACTGCACCATCTCAGCATGGGCGGCAGCAGTCTGGGTTGGCTGGATGACAGGCAGCAACAAGGGCAATGGTGGAGAGCCAGTGGTGGGAGCAGGAATGCTGTCATCCTGAGAGAGGACAGCAGGTTCCTGCTCCACTGACCCACGGCCATTCCCCCGGGGCAGCGCCTCAGCATTCCTAGCAATCTGTTGGAGCACAGATTGCTGGCCTGCTGCAACACCGTGAAAGCTCCGGTCGTCGGTGGTAGACCCAGCACGATGGCAGCAGTCAGAGCTTGCGTGGCATCAAGCTGAGACTGAATGAGAGCAGCCTGAGAATCGATGGCACCAAGCATAGACTGCATTACAGTGCTAAGACGTTGCGTTGATTCCCCCTGTGCTGCAATGGAAGCTGCCAGATCGCCCATCTCACACGGCATCAGGTCTGGGTCACCACGGCCACTCTGGGAGTCTGCCATCCTTTGCAGACTGGAAATGGTGAGCTCCATGGTGTGCACAGAGCCTTGTGCAATGTTGGAGGTGGACTCCTCCATGCTCCTTACCATTGCCGACAGGCTCTTGGGTACCCTTGCCATTGAACCTATCATCGCCGTGTGCATGCCCAACACCCTTCTTCTAAACGCCCCCTCATCTGAGTCCTGTGCAGCAGAACTCACGCACGAACTCGCCCTCCAGGGAGCTAGCCCCAAAGCCAACCTTTCCCCTTGGCCTTTCTGCAGCTCACTCGTCCCTGGTGCCTCACCCTGTGCAGATCCTGCTACTATACTAGCCTCTAAAGAATGCATAGTGCCAGTATCTGGGCTGGTGCTTGCAGGTGAGAGATGCCGGGTAGAGCACCGCTCTCCGTCTCTCCACAGCGAACATCAACGCCTCCAATTCTTGATCACTGAATCTGCGGGCTCTCTCCCTGGGATATGGATCTTCCATGAGTACAGCTACTTCAGTCCTCTGGATCCTTCTCCTTGAACTGCTGCTGCTGCTGAGGCAGCTGTTCAGCCAGCAATGCTGAGAATGAGGTTCTGCAGCATCAATGAACCTCCCCTTTAAGAATTGGAAAAAGCCTGTGGCAATCATGGCTTGCGATTAGACTGCACCTGATATTGGTCGACCCTTTGAGTGTAACGCCAATGAGCTTGGGCTTAAAGACTTGAATTAGTGCTCCAATCATTTCTTTGAGCAGTGAGAATGAATTTTGTGTGCAGCCTAAAGCATTAGCACTTGGCACTAATTCTCCAGCTTTTCTAATGATACCACCCATTCCTGGGCTATAATTAATTTCTAGCCCAAGGAATGCCAGCCAGGTTTATACAACCTGGCCTCATAATTTAATCCTTTTAGCCTCGGTTTCATTTGGTGAATCTGCGCTGCACCCCCTCCAAGGTCAATATATTCTCCCTGAGGTCCGATGCCCAAAACTGAATGCAGTGCTCCAGATGGGGTTCTCACCAGACCTCTGTACAGCTGTAACATAACTTCCACTCCTTTGTATTCCAGCCCCTTGAGATAAAGGCTGACATTCCATTAGCCTTTTTGATCACTTTTTATAGCTGTCCACTGGCAGAAGATCAGCCATGATCTTATTGAATGGCGGAGCAGGCTCGAAGGGCCGAATGGCCTACTCCTGCTCCTATTTCTTATGTTCTTATGTTTTACAGATTTGTATACACGGACTCCCAAATCCCTTTACTCCTCCACAGCTGCTAATGCTTTGCCATTAAGAAAATATTCTGATTTGGCTGCCTTGAATCCAATGTGGATGACCTCATAGTTCCCCGCATCTGCCACAGTTTTGCCCGCTCACTAAATCTGTCTATCCCTTTGTAACTTTCTGCTCCCATTACGCAATTTGCTGCTCCCCCAGGAATGCCTCTGCTTTTGTCCCAATCCCAGGGAGACCTCTGCTCTTGTCCTCAACCCAGGAATGCCTCTACTCCCAGCCTCTACTCCCAGGAATGCCTATGTCCACCTCAGACCCCGCACCTTGCTGTTCCCAGTTGCCAGGTAACAGAAAGATGAACCCACTCCACGCCTGCTTCATCTCGTGTCTTGTCTCTGGTGTCCTGCTCATGGCGCTACTTCGTGTTTATGCTTCGATCCCTGCGCCCGTGTTGTATTCCCCACGTGACTGCTCCCCTCCTCACCATGTATTTCAGACCAACACCACGGGCTGCTCCTAGTATATGCTTCAAACAGACCAGATTCTATTTTAAGTAGCATTGTTCTAAAGGCAAGGATTTAATCTGTGAACAGCGATCGGTGCCTGAGTTAGGAGAGAGGAAGGTTGTATGCAGCAAAAATGTACCTTTGTAAAAAATATGACAATTATAGATGGTCCCTGAAAGTTTTTAGGTACCAGATGGTGCTGAACATACTTTATATCAGGTCATTAATCTCAGTCAGATCTTGGTTCTAGTTAAACTCATTGTTCATATTTATTCATGTGAGGAAATGATCAAGGATGTGATGTGCCTTTCACTAGAAATGTAAGGAAAACAGCCATAGCGTGAAGATATTCAGAATTTCCAGATCTATGTGCATCTTTTGACATTTCATGGGAACAACTTCATAGTTAGAATGACGTCCTGCCTATTGCAGTCTCTGCTGTTTAGGTCACTGGTCGACCATCAGCAACGATAGGAAAAATCCTCCATAACAGTTCACAAACGCATGGTCAATGTGGCCTCCTAGACTGGTTTTGATCGCGGAAAGGGGTCGGAGAGGAAATTTCTAGATTTTTCCCCCCCTTTTTGGCCCTGAGTTTTTCACCTCTCCCTGGACTTACATGGCTGCCAGAAGGGGGCTGGGGAGGGGGCAGTGGGGGGGATTAGGGAATGTAAAGTTATGGTGATCCAGGCATCAAGAGTATGGGGCAGACTTGATGGACATGAAGGTCTTTTTATAGAATCATAGAATGGTTACAGCACAGAAGGAGGCATTCGGCCCATCGAGCCCGTGCGGCTCTCTGCAAGAGCACTTCAGCTAGTCCCACTCCCCCGCCCTTTCCCCGTAGCCCTGCAATTTTTTTCCTTCAGATACTTATCCAATTCCCTTTTGAAAGCTGTGATTGAATCTGCCTCCACCATCCTTTCAGGCATTACATTCCAGATCCTAATCACTCACTGCGTAAAAAACATTTTTCCTCATGTCGCCTTTGGTTCTTTTGCCAATCACCTTAAATCTGTGTCCTCTGGTTCTCGACCCTTCTGCCAATGGGAACAGTTTCTCTCTATCTACTCTGTCTAGACCCATCATGATTTTGAACACCTCTATCAAATCTCAACCTTCTCTGCTCTAAGGAGAACAATCTCAGCTTCTCCGGTCTATCCAGGTAACTGAAGTCCCTCATCCCTGGAACCATTCTTGTAAATCTTTTCTGCACCCTCTCTAAGGCCTTCACATCCTTCCTAAAGTGCGGTGCCCAGAATTGGACACAATGCTCCATTGAGGCCGAACCAGTGTTTTATAAAGGTTCATCATAACTTCCACGCTTTTGTACTCTATGCCTCTATTTATAAAGCCCAGGATCCCGTAAGCTTTTTTAACTGCTTTCTCAACCTGCCCTGCCACCTTCAACGATTTGTGCACATATACCCTCAGGTCTCTCTGTTCATGCACCCCCTTTAGAACTGTAGCCTTTAGTTTATATTTCCTCTCTTCATTCTTTTTACCAAAATGTATCACTTTGCACTTTTCGGCGTTAAATTTCATCTGCCACGTGTCCGCTCATTCCACCAGCCTGTCTATGTCCTCTTGAAGTCTTTCACTATCCTTTTCACTGTTCACTATACTTCCAAGTTTTGTGTCATCTGCAAATTTTGAAATTGTGCCCTGTACACACACATCCAAGTCATTAATATATATCAAGAAAAGCAGTGGTCTTAGAACCGAATGGTGGGAGAGGACAGGATCAGAATACAATATCTTGCCCCATGATCAGATAGGCTTGCCAACAGATGCTATCTAAACTCACAAATGAAGAGTGGACACTTGCGTGATGCACCAGGAGGCTGCGAGCATTCGTAAAATGATACCTCCGCAAGGGCAACCTTGAGGAGGGGAGGATGGAACAGAATCGCAGGGATTCGGAGCCTATATATTCAAAGGTCTTGCATCTAGCCCATTGTCCATACTTTCAAAGACATCACCCCTGAAAGTGGCACCTCAGAGCCACTGCACCTCAAGGCATCACACATCTGTAGATCAACAAATTGTGAATGCCTCAAATAATCTCTTATTTGTTAGATTACCAATCAAATATGCGATTGTGTGAACAAATTGAAAGTAAAATAAAAAGCATCCATGAGGAACAAGTAACTGGATGGAAACTAAACAATCAAAGGCCACATTTTTCAAAGTGACCATTCATGAAACTGCAAGTAGCACAAAATCAACCAGACATCGCTTCATACTGTTTTTGGATGCCATTTTCAGATCAATGCATAGAACTAATAATAGCATTTATAACATAACAAACACACAGAAGAACACACAATTCTGAAAAAGTTCACTTAACTTACCCGTAAAAATTGGTCATTTAGTGTTAGAAACATCTGCGAGATGTTGCTCCGATATTGTCCCGTGCTTATGCCCGTGCTTATGCCTGGGGCTTGGGATTTGAGCTGGGAATTTCACTTGAGCATGAGAGCCAGGAATGTCCAGCTGATAGAATAGATTCATAAAATCTTAGAATAGTACAGCACAAAAGGAGGCCATTCGGCCCTTCGAGTCTGCGCCGGCTCTGTCGAAGAGCAATCCAGTTAGTCCCACTCCCCTGCTCTTTCTCCATATCCCTGCAATTTTTTCTCTGTCAAGTATTTATTCAATTCCCTTTTGAAGACTACTATTGAATCTGTATCCACCACCCTATCAGGCAGTGCACTCCAAATCCTAATCCTGATGCGGACAAATTCTGTGAGTACAAGAGAGTGACGTGGAATGGGAGTTGGAGTCTTCACTCTGATCCTGTCCAGCTCCAGTACCAAGAACATGTTAAGAAAATCAGGCCAACAAATTACAAATAACAGCTGGGAGTGGAAAAAAAAGTAAGATTTTTTCCAGTGCTATGACAATTAAGACATCAAATAAAAACTCTGAGCTAATGTTGAGGTTTGGAATGAGTTTTTTTTTTGTATCTCTGTGGGGATTGATGTTTGTGCCAGGGCCAGAGGGGAATGCTCTGATGTTTGCCCTCAGACTGTGCCTGTAGTTGGCCAGTCGGCCAAATGCTGGTCCTTGGAGGCTCAACAGTGGAAAAATAACCTCCATGAACAATTGTATATAAACGTACAAAACATACGAAAAGGAAGGACAGGAGATGACCAACTGGTCTTTCCAGCTTGTCCCATCTTGACATGGTTCAACCTAAAGCATTGTTAAATCCACCCATCCCATCACCCCTCTCCCCTCTCTTCCCAAAAGTAGTCACGCAATCTCCTGGGAGAGGCAAATAAAAAAGACAGAAACATTTTGGGCCAATTTAGATAGCCAAGCTCCTGGAGACCATGGTATCTGGAGCCGATATCCCTGGGAATCCACCTAAGCTCCAGATCTCAATCAAACTGGCATCGGAAGCTACGAGGTGGAAGCGAAGCATTTGATCTCATAGGCAAAAAGAAAATTAGATTGAGGTCATCTTTGGCCATTCTTGTGGACCTAAAGCAGACCATTTCAGAACAGCATTAAGGAAGATCTAGAAGCAGGTTGTCCTTCTGTGCTGTTGACGAGGTAGACGGGAGGCCATCAGAAAGCGGGCCTTTAAACAAAGAATTTCACAATCAAGAAATAAGCAGAGAAACGCAGAGTAACGATAATTACTTTTGGCTTCCTGTGCATATTGACTTCATCACATTCAGGAAGCTGAATCACAGCTCCTCGTATTACTATTGAATGGAACTCCTAAGCAATATTGGAAGGCTGTCTGCAGTATTGCCCAATCCCTCGCCCCTATGAGATCTGAATCCCAAAGGCGCTAAAACATCTGTTCTATTCACTGGCTTGAAGTGAGATCAATGTGGTGCCAGGGTGCTAGAAAGGAATCATTGCGGACAAAACTGAGCATTTAAGGAGCCATTCCAGCCAAGGTGCAGTCCAATTAACTTCGAAAAGATCCTAGTCCCACTGGGAGGCCAAGTCCAGCATCAGGCTGGAGTCATTATTTTGTTTAAAGTCGTATAATCAGATCAGCGGCATTGAACCATTTTGTCTTAAAGCAGTGCCGTGTTTACAAAAAAAAGTGTTTCGGGAGGAATAACCAACAGTCATCATTTTCAATGGTGGCACCCCCCACCAGTATTGATATGTGTTTCTGAGTTTGATGTCATATTTCTGCAAACAGAAAGAGAAATGGTGAACACTATGTCGTTGTGAAGTACCAAAAAAGGAAACTCTTTCCTATTGCAGGCAGTCAATGTCTGCACCAAGATGTTTACGTCATGCTTATCAGAAATTCCCCCCACCATGGGCAGCCATGCCTTCAGCCGCCTAGACCCCTTGCTGTAGAATTCCCTCCTCTGCCTCCTTCTCCTCCTTTAAGACCCTCTTTAAAATCCAACTCCAAGGGCTAGAAATTCGGCTCCTTTGCATCTGTCGTTAGCACCTCCAGGGGGCGCTAACGGGCGCAAAGGGCTTATCTACTGGGGGGGGGGGCAAAAAAAGCGCCTCCCGAGAAATTCGGTGGGGCATTGTTGGGGCGCTACCCGATAGCGCCGCGCCCCGCCGGTAGCGCCCCAGGCCGCTGCGTTGTCGGTGATGGCGTCCTCGCCGTGTGCTGCGACCCCTTAGCGCCCCGCTGTGGCAGAAATTTGGCTGCGCCCCGCAAGGCTGCTGCGGGCGATGTTAGTGCCAGCCTCGCGGGTCGCGAACTGGGCCGACCTCTGCTGGCGGGGCGGTATTTAAAGGGGAGGTGCGGCCATGACCCGCTCTGTCATTTTCTTTTTTTGGCCGACCTCCAGTTCGGCCCTCCGCGGTGGGCCGTGGCGTGGTCCTGGCCGCCATCGTGCAGCCCGGCGCCGCGTCTCAACGCTACCAGTGCCAATTCTCAGATACTTTTACAGCAGCGATGGAGGATAGAGAACAAAATAGTAATTTTAGCGACACTTTCCCTGTATTAACCTTCTGTGTCGTTAAAGAAAGATGAATCCACCCGACTCTGCACCACACATTAACAAGAATGCAGTCACAAAAGCATAGAATCGTCCAGCACAGAAGGAGGCCATTCGACCCGTCGTGCCTGTGCTGGATCTTTGGCAGGGCTCTCCAATTAGCCTCAGTCCCCTGCTCTTTCCCCGTAGCCCTGCAATTTATTTTCCCCTTTTGAAAGCTGCGATTGAATCTGCTTCCACCACATTTCCAGGCAGTGATTTCCAGATCACAACAACAACTCGCTCCGTTAAACAAATTCTCCTCATCTCCCTCTGGGTCTTTAGCCAATTACCTTAAATCTATATTCTCTGGTTACCGACCCTCCTGCCAGTGGAAACAGTTTCTCCCCATCTACTCTATCAAAATGTTTCAAAACAGTGAGGGAAAAACCATTTTGCCGTTCAGTTACTCACACACTGAACTCGGATTAATCTTACCGAGTTTCTGTTTCCATATTACCACAATCTTTATTTCTTTATCATTTCATTCTTTCCCATCTCCCCAAGTCTGACGGCCTTCTTTAGCTTGGCCTTGTTGCCTCTTCACCAGTTTTTCCTCTGTTTGGGCCACACCATGTCTGCTTGCTCTTTCTTCCACTCTATGAGCCAGATATTTAATATTCAAAGAGGAAACCTATCATGTAACCTGTTTGAGTTTGCGCTTGATGCAGCTGAGATGGCCAAATCAGGATGTGGTGCTTGGGATATGACTTGCTGTCATAGATCCATGCTCGGATTGGCTCTGTACTTACCTAGACTTGGCCTCTGGTGATTCAGCCGGAGTGCTAACGGTGTGTTGCAACTTCTGCAAGTCTTTGCTTTTTATAAACACGCAAGTTGAAGACAAAAGAAGAAGCTATGAATATTGGAAATCCAGAATAAAAACAGAAAGTGCGGCAAATACGTAGAATTACATATAAAGTACGGCACAGAAACAAGCCATTTGGCCCAACTGGTCCATGCCGGTGTTTATGCTCCACACGAGCCTCCGCCCACCCCTCTTCATCCCACCCCATCAACATAACCTTCGAACCCTTTCTCCCTCATGTGTTTATCTAGATTCCCGTAAATGCATCTATGCTATTCGCCTCAACTACTTTCTGTGGTAGCGAGTTCCACATTCTCACCACAATAATAATCTGATACAAATTAATATAATTAACCAAGCAAATACCATTCACATCATTAAAATGTTATCCTGTCACAAATGCATAATTCCATCACTTGCATGTTCCATTATCACAATGCAAATATACTTAGGCTCTTGCAGAACCATGAAATTGAAATTCCTTGGTCAGAACACTGCTGATCCACTTTAATATACCTCTTCACCATTTTATCCTCTATTCGGGGCATGCTATGTCTTCTTTCTCTTTCTTTCCATTTATAAGTCCATAAATGATGTCCCTTACCTCCCCACAGCAGCCCTAGATCATTCAGTTGGGGGAAATAAGTCCCATATATGGGAGGCTAGAGGTGTTAGTGATCACTGCAACATTTGAACCAACAGCACAAGTGCATAAGTACATTACAAGATATTTTGTGAACAGTAATTCATTGGCTGTGAAGCACTTTAAGGCGTCCTGTGGTCATGAAAGGCGCTATACAAATGCAAGATCTTCAGTTCTCCCTGAATTATGGAGCCCACTAAAGTTATACATCCAATGATTGAAAGTCCAACAGTCATTCTCCATGTTGCACCTGAATGTCACTATTCCGGCCTCTTTGGTGTCAGCCTAAGGCCCTTTGTAGGGCAATGTTGATGCATTACCCAGTGGCATTGTGTCTGCTGTGTCACTCCATACCGTACAATGATCCCCATTGAGTACTGCTCCCACACCTCTCCCGATAACGATGAATAACGTGCACAAATGCATACACCGGGAATTTCCCGAGGGATTCTCGAAAGGGTTCTTTGCACGTGTAGCCGGGGTTTCCGCCGATCTTCTGCCAAAGTTACACCGGCCGAACAGGAGAATAGCCGTGGAAATTCCCTGCGATAATACACAAAGTTTCGGCGGAAAAGTAAAGGGATTCGGGTGTGATTATTGACCATTTACTAAAATATATCACGGCAATGTGAAGCTGTTACTAGTAAAGAAATCGAATATTGGGAACATCTCAGCAGTGTTTGATTACAGATTAAAACAGTTGAATCCAGTGAACTCACCTTTAGGGGGTTCCGTGCAATATGAGGCACTGTACATTCAAAGGACAATGCTGCATCGAGGTACAATAGAGCAGAATGGAAAAGGTGACACCAAGATTCAGGGTTTCCAGAGGCTCTCACAACTAAAAGGGTTTTCAGTAGAGAAATGGAAATTAGAAAGACAAATGCCTTGAGCGTTCAAAATGATGAGGACCATGGAAAATGTAACTTAGACTGCTGCTGCACAAGTAAAAAATTAGTAAGTCTCAGTGAGCCATGAAACCAGAAGATTGTTTTCCCTTCAGTGCAGTCATCACATGAAGACTCCAAGGAAAAAAACAGTTATTGCAATGTCAATTAGCTCCTTTAAAAAACAGCTGGATAAATACCTGGTTAAGTTTGGGATTGAGGGTCATAGGGATAAGTACAGAGGCGGTCTGACCAGAACTGCACACAGTGCTCAAGGTGGGTCTGACCAGAACTGGACACAGTGCTCAAGGTGGGTCTGACCAGAACTGGACACAGTGCTCAAGGTGGGTCTGACCAGAACTGCACACAGTGCTCAAGGTGGGTCTGACCAGAACTGGACACAGTGCTCAAGGTGCAGTCTGACCAGAACTGGACACAGTGTTCAAGGTGCAGTCTGACCAGAACTGGACACAGTGCTCAAGGTGGGTCTGACCAGAACTGGACACAGTGCTCAAGGTGGGTCTGACCAGAACTGGACACAGTGCTCAAGGTGCGGTCTGACCAGAACTGGACACAGTGATCACGGTGGGTCTGACCAGAACTGGACACAGTGCTCAAGGTGCAGTCTGACCAGAACTGGACACAGTGCTCAAGGTGGGTCTGACCAGAACTGGACACAGTGCTCAAGGTGCGGTCTGACCAGAACTGGACACAGTGCTCAAGGTGGGTCTGACCAGAACTGGACACAGTGCTCAAGTTGGGTCTGACCAGAACTGCACACAGTGCTCAAGGTGCGGTCTGACCAGAACTAGACACAGTGATCACGGTGCGGTCTGACCAGAACTAGACACAGTGCTCATGGTGCATTCTGACCAGAACTGGACACAGTGCTCAAGGTGCGGTCTGACCAGAACTGGACACAGTGCTCAAGGTGCAGTCTGACCAGAACTGGACACTGTGCTCAAGGTGCGGTCTGACCATACTGGACACAGTGCTCAAGGTGGGACTGACCAGAACTGGACACAGTGCTCAAGGTGCGGTCTGACCAGAACTGGACACAGTGCTCAAGGTGGGACTGACCAGAACTGGACACAGTGCTCAGGGTGGTTCTGACCAGAACTGGACGCAGTGATCACGGTGCGGTCTGACCAGAACTGGACACAGTGCTCAAGGTGGATCTGACCAGAACTGGACACAGTGCTCAAGGTGGTTGTGACCAGAACTGGACGCAGTGCTCAAGGTGCAGTCTGACTAACACTGGACGCAGTGCTCAAGATGGGACTGACCAGAACTGGACACAGTGCTCAAGGTGCGGTCTGACCAGAACTAGACACAGTGCTCAAGGTGGGACTGACCAGAACTGGACACAGTGATCACGGTGCGGTCTGACCAGAACTGGACACAGTGCTCAAGGTGCAGTCTTACCAGAACTGGACACAGTGCTCAAGGTGGATCTGACCAGAACTGGACACAGTGCTCAAGGTGGTTGTGACCAGAACTGGACGCAGTGCTCAAGGTGCAGTCTGACTAACACTGGACGCAGTGCTCAAGATGGGACTGACCAGAACTGGACACAATGCTCAATGTGCGGTCTGACCAGAACTGGACACAGTGCTCAAGGTGCGGTCTGACCAGAACTGGACACAGTGCTCAAGGTGGGTCTGACCAGAACTGGACACAGTGCTCAAGGTGCAGTCTGACCAGAACTGGACACAGTGTTCAAGGTGCGGTCTGACCAGAACTGGACACAGTGCTCAAGGTGCGGTCTGACCAGAACTGGACACAGTGCTCAAGGTGCGGTCTGACCAGAACTGGTCGCAGTGCTCAAGGTGCGGTCTGACCAGAACTGGACACAGTGCTCAAGGTGGGTCTGACCAGAACTGGACACAGTGCTCAAGGTGCAGTCTGACCAGAACTGGACACAGTGCTCAAGGTGCGGTCTGACCAGAACTGGACACAGTGCTCAAGGTGCGGTCTGACCAGAACTGGACACAGTGCTCAAGGTGCGGTCTGACCAGAGCCCTGTAGAGTTTGATCATTGGCTCGTCTGATTTACATTCTACTCTTTTGCCTGTGTGTAGTTCAACATCCTATTGACTTTGTTAATTGCTGCTGTACATTAATTGGCCACGTTTAGTGTGGAATCTACTCGAACTCCCAGGTCTCTTTCATCTTCACCCTAAGCTCTTTCAGCACTATTCGTGAAGAAGCTCCACGATGGAGCAAGATTCAATATCAAAACAAAGAAGAAATCTTTGGGCAAGGCAGTTTCAGCTTCCAACCAGCTAACTGTGTATAGAGGTGAATAAAGGGGCCATTCCCAAAGAATGAATAGAAGAGCTACCTGTGCTATAACAACCGGAACACCTTCAGACTATAGAAACAATTGGGTTCTCTTAATAAATAAGGTTTAATGCATGCTATATACACAACTGTACATGGACCATACTAGTACACAGCATAACCACTGACTGAAAATGAAATAATTAGTCTTGCCACCAACACTGCTTTCTGCACTATTCGTTTTATTTAGTCAGTAATTAATTATTAAGGTTGATTTTATGAATTCGCACTCCCGCACATGATGGTGAGTTCAGGCAGAGATCAGAGGGATGCTGGCCTCTATGCTCAATTCCCCATATGCGCTCATGAAGCTCTGTACCTTTGGAGTGTTGGCTCGAAAATCACACACCATTAACACCTCGTTATTGTGTATTATACCTGCTTATTGCCTAGAGTGAACTTAAGGCAATGATCAAAAGCTCGTAGCCACTCTATTGATGCTACCTAACAGAATTACTAGACTCTAACATGCAATTAACACTCCAAGTAATTTTAATTCCCGCAGCCTCTAATTATTGCTGGTACTGCCAGAACCACACCTATTCTAGCTGAGGGGAAATTCACCGATTGCTGCCCACTCGGCACACAGCCACACTCAAAGGCAGTGCTGATCAGAGCAACAGTGTTGTATCCTGATCGACAGCCTGTGCTCCCTTTCAACGTGGGTCCTTGATCATAGGGTCAGCCGTGGCTCAGTGGGTAGCACTCTCGCCTCTGTGTCAGGAAGGTGTCGCATCATAGTCCCATTGCAGGGACTTGAGAACAAAATCCAGGCTGGCACTTCAGTGCAGTGTTGAGGGAGTGCTGCACTGTCGGAGGTGCCGTCTTTCGGATGAGACGTTAAACCGAAGCCCCGTCTGCTCTCTCAAGTGGACGTAAAAGATCCCATGGTGCTATTTCGAAGAAGAGCAGGGGAGTTATCCCCGGTGTCCTGGCCAATATTTATTCCTCAATCAACATCAGTAAAACAGATTATCTGGTCATTATCTCATTGCTGTTTGTGGGAGCTTGCTGTGCGCAAATTGGCTGCCGCGTTTCCTGCATTACAACAGTGACTACACTTCAAAAGGGAGGAGGGGGAGGAAAATGGCGAAGGTGAGGGGAGAGGGCAGGGTCGGGCGGGGAGAGGACGGGTTGGGGGCGGGGAGAGGGCGGGGAGGGGGTGGGGAGAGGGCGGGGAGGGGGCGGGGTTGGGGGGGTTGAGGGCGGGGAGGGGGTGGGGTCGGGGCGGGGTGAGGGCGGGGAGAGGGCGGGGAGCGGGTGGGGGCGGGGTGAGGGCGGGGAGAGGGTGGGGGTGGGGAGAGGGTGGGGAGAGGGCGGGGAGAGGGTGGGGTGAGGGCGGGGTGGGGTTGGGGGCGGGGAGTGGGGTGGGGCGGGGTGGGGTTGGGGGCGGGGAGAGGGCAGGGTGGGGCGGGGAGAGGGCGGGGTGGAGGTGGGGAGAGGACAGGGTGGGGGCGGGGAGAGGGCGGGGTGGGGGCGGGGAGAGGGCGGGGTGGGGGCGGGGAGAGGGCGGGGTGGTGGAGGGGGTGGGGTTGGGGGCGGGGAGTGGGGTGGGGCGGGGTGGGGTTGGGGGCAGGGAGGGCAGGGTGGGGGCGGGGAGAGGACGAGGTGGGGGCGGGGAGAGGGGGTGCCGGGGAGAGGGGGGGCGGGGAGAGGGGGGGCGGGGAGAGGGGGGGGGGGGGCGGCGGGGTGGGGGTTGCAGAGGCTACAATCCAACACTGAAGGACGGTTCACTGGCCAGCTGATCAGTCACGAGGAGGGGGTTTCGGGAGGGTCTCGTGGGTGGGAAGGTGGGGGTGAAGCCACGACTGTCCCTCTGGTGCCTGTTGGAGTACTCCCACTCTTCCTGGCCCCACACTTACCGTGGAGGTTCCCTCCGTACAGCTGACAGCCTCTGATCTGCCTCCACCTAGCACCGGCAGCTTCCCCACTCAGACCCCAATAAAATCTAATCGGGTTCCCACTCACGTAATGGGACCTGAATCACATAAATTGATGCTTTTGGCAGACACTTCTCTCCTGAGTTGCAGTTAATATGGCCGCCCGTGGGATTCCAGCAAGAAGGAGGCAGTAAGGCTGGCCCTCCATTGCCTTGACCCCTGCCTTGTTCCACGCCCCTCATAGTCTGTGACACCCCCTTGATAGTATTCAGGAAATACCAAAACCTCTCGGGTTATTCTCCTCGATTGTAATTGCCTTCCAGTTTGGTACTCAAGACAGTCTCGGTCCCTGCAGTTCCCAGCGGGAGGACAACACAATCTAATTCTCACCCCATTCAAAGAAAGTCACACTTTTGCAGCCTCGGTTTCAACCCAACTTTGTCAAATCTCCCTTGTGTGGCAACTCGAATGGAGTTTGGTCAATCAGATATATTCCTGAGTACTGAGAAAGAAAGACTTCCATTTCTATAGCACCTTTCATGACCTCAGGATGTCCAAAGCACTTTACAGCCAATGAAGTACTTTTGAAGTGTCGTCACTGTTGTAATGTAGGAAGCACAGCAGCCAATTTTCACACAGCAAACAGCAATGTTAAAATGACCAGATAATGGCCCAAAAATTCGTGAGGAAGCCTTCGTGCGAGGGTAAGGCCTCCCCGCGATCTCTCACTGCACGTTGGCTTTTTCAGTTCCAGCTCGCACGAACTTGATGTTCTGGACAGCTGCTGTGCTGGGCTTGCGTATCCCACAGGCGTAGTTAATTCGTGCGAGCTGTGGGATCACGTGACTCAGTTAGAGCCAATGGCAGCACACCATCTTCCATTCATAACTTTCACATAAGTGCTGTGAAAGCTATGAATACTATAGCCCCCCAAAAGAACCGCTAAACCTCAATTAAATTTTTTTTAAAAACCATCACATTAATAAAATAAGTATAGTTAAATAAATTAATCATTTTAAATAAAAAATTAAATTTTTGAAAAAATTTAAAATCTTTTAAAAAGTTATAAAAATAAACTTACCTGTCTTTAAAGTCTCTAAAAAAGATATACCTGTTAAAAAAAATTCAAAATAATACTTAATTCACTACTTACCTTGTTAAAAGTGGGTCTTACTCCTCCTTTTTTTATGTGTAGAATCTTCCGTACTTACCTGCGCATTGAAACCACTAAGTGCACAGCGTGCACGCAGCCTGTAGCGCGCACGCGGTTCACCTAGGACCCGCCCCCTTTTCCATTCACTAAGTGCCGGTTTTCAGCGCATGCGCAGTGCATGCAGAAAACCGGCAATTGGAGACAGAATACGCGAGAGTACACAGCGCGTACTCTCGCGTAGCGGCACTAATTTTTGGGCCAATCTATTTTACTGATGTTGGTTGAGGGATAAATGTTGCCCAGGACACCAGGGAGAATTCCCCTGCTGTTTTTCAAAATAGTGTAATGGGATCATTTACATCCACCTGAGAGGGCAGACGGGACCTCAGTTTACTGTCTCATCTGAAAAATGACACCTCCGACAGTGCAGCACTCCCTCAGCACTGCACTGGAGTGTCAGCCTAGATTATGTGCTCAAGTCTCTGGAGGAGGACTTGAACCCACGACCTTCTGATGCAGTAGGCAAGAGGGCTACCCACAGAGCCACGGCTGCCGCTGAGTACAGGAAAGCCCATTTCACTCACTCTCAAGAGCACCTGTGCAATTACCACGGGTTTATTTAATCTTTTTCCTGCCACTTTCAGATATTAAGACAGATAGAGCTACGACTTGTGAAGTGGGCCCTGCAGATTGCTTCCTGCAGATGTTGGGATTCCAGAATGACGTTGGCACTTGATTCTCCGAGCACAGTTGCCATCTTCTTGACTGGCCTCGCAGTCTTGTTGACTATCCTCACGTGAGTCCACCTTTCTTTCATCCTTTCAACTGAAAAGCCAGCTGCTCATTGCACGAGCCAGCATATTTAGGCTAATTGGCAAGAAGCAGAGTTATCTGGACCTATTGAGGCTCCTTCATATTGAAAACACTTGTGTCTTATTGGAACGAGCCAGGGTTTAAAAATAACAAGCTTTCAATCACATGGAAGCCTGATTCCCTTTCACTCCTTCCTTAAAAGAATGCCCATAAAATGGGAATCTGTTCTCTGCACACTGCTGTCGGACCAACTCAAGTGGTTGCATATAACGGAAAAGGAAAAATAATAAATGATAGTGCTGAATAAAAGACGTTGGTCCCAAAAACTGTGGCGCAGTGGGCGCTGTTACCACCTGCTTCTGACCCATCCAGAGCAGCCGGGCCTGGGTGGGGGCATCTCATCAGCATTGCTTCGGGCGGGTGCACACTCACCAGCATAGGCGCCATTGGCACCAGCTGGCGCAGACTCGATGGGACGAATGGCCTCCTTCTGTGCTGTACTATTTTATGATCCTATGATTCTATGAAGGGCTGCCGTGGGTGCAGCACTCCATTGCAGCCTGGTGGTGGATCGAGGGGGCCGGTGGGTCTACTCCCAAAGTGCAAACTTGGTGGCTGATCGGCCCCCGTTATAAGAGGGGCCAGTTTGGCACTTTGATTGCCAGCATGTTATCCCTGACCACCACCAACTGTAGATTGACCTGGGCCTTAGGTTTTTTCCAACATCTGGATGACAGGGCGGATAGAAAGAAGGTGGCAGCTGCAGGAATTCTGGGATGGGAGACCCCCCCACCCCCCCACCGGTTCTGCCTCCTCTGGCATGACTGGGGGCAGACAGAAGTCCCACTCAATCCAAGCCCCAATTCTCAGGGAGAAGACCCAGCATTCCTGGACACTGCTCTATTTTCCAGCCTCATCTGGCCTCTTGCACCCAACTAAACCCCCTCCCTCCCGCCCCCCCCCCCCCACTCCCCATTATCCCAAAGACGCTGAGGAAAATCGGAGACAATTGCGATTTGCTCAATCGATTGTCAGCTTGGCTCAGCGGCTGCGCTCCTGCCTTGGAGTCTGAGGCCGTGTGTTGAACTCACTCTATGGACTTGGGCACTTACGAACAACAACAACTTGTATTTATACAGCGCCTGTAAGGTAGTAAAACGCCGTAAAACACTTAATCCAGGAGGACACTTGAGGGCATTACTGAGGGAGTGCTGCATTGTCACTGGGATGTGTAAGGGGTGACGTGTGGCTCTGTACTTAGCCTGGGTGCTAGTGCGGGGTTAGGCCCGATGTACTGGAATACTCAGTGGAATTCGTTCCCAGCCATCTTGCCCACCTTCCCTTGTGGAAATAAGTGGCGGTCTCCTCAGCCTCTCGCCTTCCGGTCCCATCCACCGCGATGGGGGCCGTGTCCCCGGAGCATCCAAATACCACGACATCCTTGGTGCGGCCTCGATAGGCCAGTCCACATCCGATTGCCGCGAGCACTACCAGAATCCGTTCCATCCTTCCTTGGTTCCTGTGATCAGATAGAATGAGGTAGCCAGCCTCCCAAGAGTCTCTGGCTTTTGTGAAGGGTGAGCGGGTCCCCTGACCTCGCCTCACGTAAGAAGACATGTGCGCTGGATAGACTTTAACTATTCCTATCTCTAAAAACTCCCATCATTTTACCATTTTCTGTTAAAACTTAAACTACAAACTTAACCTGATTTAAGAACTATAAACTTGAACTTACAAAACTCATCAACTTATCACTTATCTTATAACTGTACAGTGCCGCCCGTTCCCAGGGCGGCCTACTCAAATTCTGCGGTTGCTGCCGTAGGCTTCTCCCAACGGTGGGAGGGCATTGACCCCTTCCTTTGATCTGCCGCAGCCTGTTGCTGCTGTGCTGTGACTGGGCTCTCCCTGGGCTGCCTTAGCCCTGGGCCTACGCTTAGGGACATACGGGGGACTTACCCACATCTTTATGGGCTGGGGTTTCCGACTGGACCTACGGGGAACTACCGGGGGCAGGAACTCCAGGACTGATGGACCGGGTTCCGAAACTTCCACCGTGGCGACCTGTGGTCCCACCACAGTAGCTGGCTCCGCCTCCCCTGACTTCCGCCTCCCTGAACTCGGGATCTGCAGCTTGTGGCACCGCCCTACTTGGCCCAGTAGGCGGCCCTTCACTCGCAGTCCCTACCTCCCTCGAGGGCAAGACGTTCAAGGCGGGTGGCTCGGGCTCTGAGGCTTCCATCGCCACGCCCTGTGGTCCCACCACAGCCGCTGGCTCCGCCTCCCCTAGCTCCGCCCCCCTGCGTTCGGGACCTGCAGCTTCGGCCTCCACCCTGTGTGCATCTCTATCTGCAGCCCCTGTCTCCCCTATACCTGAATCGGGGGCGACCCTTTCGTCCTCCGATTCCAGCTCCTCTTCGCTTGTGTCACTATCTTGGTCGAGCTCCTCAAACTCTTCCTCATCTGACTCCCAACCCAAATAAAGGATCCTACATTTTGCTAGGATGTCCTCTCCCCTGATGCAGGCTGCTTTGCCTGCCTGTGTGCCCTGTGGCCCTACCCGGGGCTGCGAGTCCCCACTCGCAGGTCTGGCCCCTCCCCTAAGACAGGCCACCGCCCCTGCTTGTTTCTGTGAGGCTGCAGATTTCTATCCTGTTTTAAATCCTCATACTCCCTGCTCCTGGCTACCCTGTAGGCTGCTTTTATGTCTCTAAGCTGCCCTTCTAGCCCCTCTATTTTTCCCATTAAACGGGCGTTCTCCTCCCGCAGGGCCTGCTCTCTAAGCTGCCCTTCTAGCCCGTCTACTTTCCCTATTAAACGGGCGTTCTCCTCCCGCAAGGCCTGCTCTTCTAACCTGGCCTCCCTACAGGAGACCCCCTCCTGTGTGTGTCTTTTAAAGGGGCACAGGTAGGCAGGCTGCACCGGTTCCAGTCAGAAGTCCGGGTTGCCTGGGGCTGTTGCTCCCTTTCCGTGCGAAATCATAAGAGACCGCATGGCTCCCAACATTGATTCTATCGCATCGGGATGGATGGGCACACCAGCTCCCCTATCAGAGACAGGCGCCTGGGCTCGGACTGCGGGATTTTTATCCCTGGACTCCTTCCAAGGGTTCCTGCAGTTCTTGCACCAGTGCCCTGCCTTTCCGCATCCGAAACAAGCATTACTGGCCTGTGGGACGCGATTTCCCTCCTGATGCCACTCCTTTTGAGCCGGGGCTGTGGGTCGCGCCTCATGCACCTTTCCCTTAAGGGGACGTGCTCCCGTACTCCTGGTATTACGGTACCGTACCGTGAGTCGATTTAGGACCGACTCCTCTGTTGTGGCGGGGTTAGTGGGATCAAACCACGCTTTGGCCTGCTCCCTGACGGCTGGCAAACTGTTGGCTACCACACACCTGAGCCAATGAGTTAAACCGGCACCGTTCAGATAGGTGCGCGCTGGCGCACCTGGGCAGCTACGTTGATATACTGGCCACAGCCTGTCAGCGAAAACCTTCGGGGGTTCTCCCTCCATCTACACTGTTTGTCCCAATCTAACGAACGGACCTTCATCGTCCGCTCCCAACACTTCCAGGACCTCGTCCCTCAATTCCCCATAGGTATTATTTCCCCTCTTGCTCTCGTCTGAGAGACACTGAAGGATCGAGCTGTCTAATGACAACAGCAGCATTTTTGCTTTTTCCCCATCGTCGCAGCCGTTAATGGCTGCGGTCTGCTCTACCTCCCTGAAATGTACGGAAGGGTCGTCTGACTCGGACAGCTTCCGTACGTGACTGATCATGGCCCTCAGCTGGTGTGCATTGTGCGGCAACACAAGCTGGCTGAGGAGATCCCCCTCTGCCCCACTGTCTCTGTTCAGGCCTCTTTTGATACCCGTGACCGGACACAACGGTCCCGGCTTCGACACTACCTCTGGGGATTGTCCTACCTCGGGGACCTCCTCTTCTATTTCCACCACTTCCTTCCTTACCCAGGTTGCCGAATAGCTGGGTGGCGCGGAGGGCGCAGTGGCAAATACCTCCTCTGCTTTGTTCGGTGGGGATTTCTGAAATTCCCCACCCACCGGCGGCTGGTGTGCTGACGGGCTGATAAGGCACACCATGCCGTGCGCTTTATTCAGGGCCTCTTTAAGGTTCCCTATCTCTCTTTGGCAGACGCTGTGATCGGCCCCCTCATGTTTATCCTCGAGGGCCATCTTATATGCCGCCCTAACCCCCGTTAAGCTCTCTTCCTGGGCTTTTATTTGGGCAGCTAGGCGGGCACATCGTGGTCGCCATTATCTGTAAGGGGTGACGTGTGGCTCTGTGCTTAGCCTGGGTGCTAGTGTGGGGTTAGGCCTTGTTGCCTGTTCTGGTCTCCAGCCAGCCTGGTAACACTAGACACCTGTGAGTGGTTCGACCCACTCGCCCTTACGGTTCTGACACTGGACTTAGGTGCGAGAGCAATAATGCAGAGAAAACTCAGGTAGACCCGGTTGAATAGTGCGAAATGGAAAATCTTTATTGCATATTATTCAAGATTACGAGATACATGTCATAAGCACAGATTAATGACAGTACAATCTTCCACACAGTTATGAAACTAATTTTAGGGAAACGAGGAGCGCATGACACATCGTAAAAGGGGACACACATTATAATTATCCTTAAAACTTAAACCCTCCCCTATCAATACCTGTCCTAATCTAGATTTGTAGGATCGAGACTCATGCTCACCACTCGTGATAACTCGGAGAATTCCGAAACTCTGCTCGGATGTTTTTATCGCAGCACCTGACTATCCACGTGTTGATCAGGGGTCTCTGTACCCCACTTGTTTACTCGCTTCTGCTCCGGCTAGCAGGCTGGACCGTCCGCTGTCATGAAGATCTGTGTTGCCCTCGGAGTTCTGATACTACTCAAAAAAAAAGTCTTCCTGTGTCCTACACCGGTTCGATAGAACTCGAAGAAGGGTCTTCCTGGGCCAGTTGTGAAGAAGTCGGTAGAATTCAAAGAAGTGTTTAATCGACTTACAGGCGCGGTCGGGGCTTACTGACCGTGGCGATACGTATTGTCGTCTTCTTCTCTTCTCATCTAATCTCATCTCATCTCCTCTCGGGCCTTCTGGTTCCAACACCGTTTACCGACTCCTCGGGATGGTGCGCCCGCCTCCAGGCCTCACAGCCCAGTTCTCCACAGATCTTCGCGGCAAGCCACGAGGTTGATCCTAGCGGATCAGAGTCCAGAGTCGTCAGGCAAGAGAATAAAAGTTCAGCAGCCTTCCAGCGAGTCAAAGCAGCAAGAGATAGATGGACGGTTGTACTTTACAGTTATAGTGCTGTAATTCCTATTTTCCCGCCCAATCTTAATGTCTATCTTTTGTCAGGTTTTGGCGCTCAAACTTCTTGTATGGGGTGATCTCAGTCTTTAATGGGTTTCGGTGACACTTGTAACTGTCTGAGTACCCGTTAATATTTCTCCCATTGTAGAACCGGCTAGTAGTCTCCCTGGAGGGGTTTTGGGGCTTCCAAATGCTTGCTGTGAGTATCCGCGAACGGCTCTCTCATCGTAGAGCCGTGGGGATTTTGCATATTAATGTCTTTGGATGGGTCCTTGATCGCTCAGTACAATAGCCCTTGTTTGCACCTGGGGGACCGATTTCAGTATTTATGTTTAAAATGCAAACCCATCATGTCTTGTCATTATCTCAAATGTGCTGAGTCCTGTCCGATCTTGCTGAAATGTTTATCGAAACGCCATCTTGTCTGCCTACTGAAAGTCTAGAACTTTCTGCCACGAGGCGTGGCGGCCATTTTACAGGCTGTTTGTGTCCGTTTTGAAACCTGACAGCATTCTGCTGAAATAAAGCTGTTTATACAAAACTTTATGTCTCCTTCTTATTTTTATAAAATCGCGATAATTTTGCGAATTCTACAGATGAGATGCTGAACGGAGGCCCTGCCTGCCTTTGGGCCGATATAAAGGATCCCACTATTTGATGAAGAGCATTGAGCTCCTCTGGTTCACAAGCCGACACTCATCCCGCAGCCAAAAACAGATTCGCTGGCCATTTATCGACAACAACAATTTATCTCAATTGCTGTGCTTAATTTGGCTCCTGCGTTTTGCCTGCATAATAACACTGACTACATTTCCAAAAGTAATTCCTTGGTGATGAAGAATTTTGGGATGCCCTGAGGACATGTCAGGCACTGTATAAATGCATGTTCTTTCTTTCAATAAGTCACCCGGCAGAAAGGGCTGATGATTTAACACACAATGCTAGTGCCAGACTTTATGAGCAGTTGTGATCCAGAATGTTGGGACACCGTTTCTGTAAGCATTCATTGCTCTTTGCCTTCCTTAGTGGAGCCAACGAATCTAATCGTGAGTCATAGATTTATACAGCACAGAAAGAGGCCCTTCGGCCCATCGTGTCCGCGCCGGCCATCAAGCCCTGTCTATTCTAATCCCATTTTCCAGCACTTGGTCCGTAGCCTTGTATGCTATGGCGTTTCAAGTGCTCATCTAAATGCTTCTTGAATGTTGTGAGCATTCCTGCCTCTACCACCCTTTCAGGCAGTGAGTTCCAGATTCCAACCACCCTCTGGGTGAAAAAGTTTTTCCTCAAATCCCCTCTAAACCTCCTGCCCCTTACCTTGAAACTATGCTCCCTGGTTATTGACCCCTCTACTAAGGGGAAAAGTTCCTTTCTATCTACTCTAACTATGCCCCTCATAATTTTGTACACCTCAATCGGGCCCCCCCTCAGCCTTCTCTGCTCTAAGGAAAACAACCCCAGCCTGTCCAGTCTCTCTTCATAGCTGAAGCGCTCCAGCCCAGGTAACATCCTGGTGAATCTCCTCTGCACCCTCTCCAACGCAATCACATCCCTCCTATAGTGTGGCAACCAGAACTGCACACAGTATTCCAGCTGTGGCCTAACTAGCATTTTGTACAGCTCCATCATAACCTCTCTGCTCTTATATTCTATGCCTCGGCTAATGAAGGCAAGTATCCCATATGCCTTTTTAACCACCTTATCTACCTGTCCTGCTGCCTTCAGGGATCTATGTACATGCACACCAAGGTCCCTCTGATCCTCTGTCCTTCCTGGGGTCCTACCATTCATTGTGTATTCCCTTGCCTTGTTAGTCCTCCAAAAATGCATCACCTCACACTTTTCAGGGTTAAATTCCATTTGCCGCTGTTCTGCCCATCTGACCAACCCATCTATATTGTCCTGTAGCCTAAGGCTTCCCTCCTTGCTATTTACCACTCCACCAATTTTCGTGTCATCTGCGAACTTACTGATCATACCTCCTACATTCATATCTAAATCATTAATGTACACTACAAACAGCAAAGGACCCTGCACCGATTCCTGTGGTACACCACTGGACGCAGGCTTCCAGTCACAAAAACAACCTTCGACCATCACCCTCTGCCTCCTGCCACTAAGCCAATTTTGGATCCAATGTGCCAAATTGCCCTGGATCCCATGGGCACTTACCTTCTTGACCAGTCTCCCATGCGGGACTTTGTCAAAAGCCTTACTGAAGTCCATGTAGACTACATCAACTACACACCTAGTCACCCCCTCGAAAAATTCAATCAAATTGGTCAGACATAATCTCCCCCTGACAAAGCAATGCTGACTATCCTTGATTAATCCTTGCCTCTCCAAGTGGAGACTAATTCTGTCCCTCAGAATTTTTTCCAATAATTTCCCTACCACTGATGTTAGGCTCACTGGTCTGTAATTCCCTGGTTTATCCCTACTACCCTTCTTGAACAATGGTACTACGTTAGCTGTTCTCCAGTCCTCTGGCACCTCCCCTGTGCTCCCCGATAGCTCCGAAAGCTTGTGATTTCAAATAAAACTGTTGGACTATAACCTGGTGTTGTGCGACCTCTCAATTTTGACCTCCCCTGTGGCCAGAGAGGTTCTGAAAATTTGTGTCAGAGCCCCTGCAATATCCTCCCTTGCCTCACGCAGCAGCCTGGGATACATCTCATCAGGGCCTGGGGATTTATCCACTTTTAAGCCCGTTAAAACTGCTAGTACCTCCTCCCTCTCAATACTAATTGGAAAGCAAGCGAAATACTGCAGGTGCTGGAAAGCTGAAAGGAAAACAAGAACCACTGGAGACACTCAGCAGGTCTGATAGCGTCTGTTGAGAGAACAGTCGGTGTTTGAGGTGTCGAGCCATTCCTCATTACTCAGCGATTATCAAATTGGAGATACATTGCAAATTATACTTCCACATCGGTGAACGGCTCATTCAGTATCAGACATTTAGCTCCAGAACCAGCCATGGTTTCTAAGAATCTGAAGCTTTCCTGCGTGTTTGCTCTATGTCTGGGTCGCACAGGCACCTCCATTATATCTGCCCTTCTTCACCATACTCATATTTTGCATTCTACTGGTCTGACACTCAATATCACTTTTCTCCTGCTCACCACAGCAGGTTCCCTGAGCACGCATTTTAAATTGTCTGAATGGGCGGTTTGTTGTTGTTGGTTGCCCACTGTTTTCTTTACCCACACAGTGAGCTTCTCAGAGCTCGTGATGGTGTCAAAAGCACCAAGTTAATTTCTGAATCTCTCTCTTTGTGTCTTCAGAAACCCTAGACGCTGACTTTACATTTTCGTGGTCATTTTGGGATGACAAGTTGATAAAGCTGCAATAAAAAATAAAGCATAGGGAATCCTAGGTTTTATAAATATGTGCATAGAGTACAAAATCAAAAGAGGCACTGCTAAACCTTGCAGATCCTTTGTTTACAAGGATGGCACCAGAACTGCAAGGTTATAACTGTAAGGATAGGATGAACAGGCTGGGTCTCTTTTGAAACGAGAAGGCTGAGGGGTGACCTAATAGAGCTCTTTAAAATTATGAAAGATTTTGATAGAGTTTTGATAGATACAGAAAGAGTGTTTCCACTTGTGGGGAAGAGCAAAACTAAAGACCATCAATATAAGACAGTCACCAAGAAATCAAATAGGGAATTCAGAAGAAACTTCTTTACCCAGAGAGTGGTGAGAATGTGGAACTCGCTACCTTAAGGAGTCATTGAGGCGAATAGTATAGATGCATTTAAGGGGAGGTTGTGGCGGATCGCCACCTAAAACGGGCATAATCCACTCTTCCGTCTGTGGACAAATTTCCAGCACCTTCCCTTTAAGGCACCTTACCTTTAAGGCAGAAGGGGGTGGGGCCTCAAGCTTTACCCAGAGAATTCTGGGAGCTTTTCAGTCTGCCATTTTGTGCCAATCTGTGATTAAAAAGTCTCTTGTTTAACACAAATGGATTCAGCCTTAATTCGTGTTTCGCGGCAGCCTCAACAAGGTTAGACAAGCATATGAGGGAGCAGGGAATAGAGGGTTATGCTGATAGAGTTAGAGGAGGAAGGATGGGAGGAGGCTCGAGTGGAGAATAAATGCCGGCATGGACTGGTTGGGACAAATGGCCTGTTTCTGTGCCATATATCCAATGTAATCCTATGTAGGCCGCTGTTCGGATATTTAGTTTTAGGCGCCTTACTTTAGGAAGGATGTCAAGGCCATGGAGGGGCTGCAGAAGGATTCACTCAGATGATCCCAGGGCTGAGGCGTGAGGGTTATGAGGAGAGACTAGAGAAACTGGGGCTCTTTTCATTAGACCAGAGAAGGTTAAGAGGAGATCTGATAAAGATGTTCAAAATGATGAGGGGTTTTGAGAAGATAAATCGGGGGAAATTATTTTACCTGAGTTGGTAACTGAAGAGCAGAAAATTTAAAATCATCATTAAAAGAATGAAAGGAGAGGTCAGGGCCAACCAGAAACAGTGGGGGAAGCAGAACCAAAAATAACTTTTACAAGCGAATTGGTAAAATATTTGAAAGCAGTAGATAGATTTAGATGAGGAAAGACGGGAGGAGGCTCGTGTGGAGCATAAACGTCGGCTGGTTGGGCCGAATGGCCTGTTTCTGTGCCGTATATCCTGTGTAATCCTATGTATGTAAACATTGTAATCGGGTCACGGGAGTGTTGTAAAACTCAAGGATTCTATATAATAATGCTGTGAGGCTTCAGGGTGGGGAATACGTCCTGACTATCAGCCAAAACTTTGTTACCAAGCCAACAACCGAGAAACTATGTATACTTTAAACATCTGCACCTGACGGACCTTTAAAACCCAGATGTGGTTTCATCTAACCACTCCTTATAGAACCATAGCATTCTAAAGCACAGACGGGAACCATTCAGCCCATCGTACCTGTGCCAGCTCTCTGAAAGGGCTGTGTCTTTCTTCATGCACTTTAGTCTCATTCCCTGCCCTGGCCCCATTGCCTTTTTTGAACTTTTCTTCTTCAAATATTTACCCACTTCCCTCTGGTCAGGCATTCCATGTCCCAACAACCCTCCACATAAAAAGATTTCTCTTAACCTCTCCCTTTGTTCTTTTGGTGTCGATCTTAAATTTATGCCCCTCTTTTTGAATTGTGTTCATGAATGCATCTTCCCTCCTATTCCTTTCAGCCATAGTTCAGGCCTGCATCGTAGGTCTTGGTTCCTCGATGTAAAAAAAACAATGTAGGCTGTACTGTTCCGTTTTATTTCTCCTGCTCTTATACCCTTGCCCCCTCCTCCCCCAAACACACGCCATGCATTGTTCTCTCAGTCTCAACACTGGGCAAAGACATGAGAATTATAGTCGCAAATCAGCCAGAAAGGCACAGCATTGCCCCAATTCCAAAATCTTCGCTCTTCCTTGCTCAGCTGCTCTGGGTGGGAATGGGGAGCTGGGGAGGAGTCTGGAAACTGGCAAGTGATGGGGGGTGCGAGGTGATATTGTAGAATATTCACCCACATGAGGAAAACCTGCGAACAAAGGCAGCAACATGAGAGCATCTGGAGAAATGGCAAAGGGTGCAGATCATGGTAAAGGCTCCAGAGGTGGTTACATCTGAACCTATGTATAACGACATGTCTGGGCTGAATCACCACCAATTCTGTTGGGTATTATTCCTTTATGAAGCCAACCTCCAATACTTTTTCCTGCCTGCTCTTCAGTCCTTTAAGTACTCCCTCCAACAAGCTATATTCTGGCGATGCTGTCCCAGTGGGCCTCCCAAATGCCTGACACACACTCCCAGAGGACGAGGCGAACTACTGGTAGGTCAAAACTGTTATACGGCCAATATATTGTCAGCCTGGCTAGCTTGGTAATGCTTTCCCCTCTGGGCCAGTAGGTTGTGCACTGGAGACCCCACACCAGGCTTTGACACTCCAGTGCAGGGCTGAGGGAGTGCTGTATTCCCAGAGGTGCCGTCCTTCAGAGGAGCTGTGAAACTCAGGCTTGTTCTTGGGATGTGGGCCGGACTAGGCCAGACTGGGCGGGTGGGGTGGGGGTGGGGGGGCGGCAGGCTTCCTTCCCTTCAGGACATGAATGAAGTAGTTGGGCAGCCCAGAGTTATTGAATCTAGTTTCACACCTTACTTTGGTGGGATTTGACCTCACAACCACTGGGGTGCTGGTCCAGTACCGTAACCACTAGGCTCCTGGTTCAAAATTGGCTATTTGAAAACAGATCAGGGAATTCTCCCAATATCTTGGAAAACATTCTTCTCTCAACCAATGTTCCCCCCGACTGCGCACTGATCGGGAGGTCCCGCGCAGGCCGCTGCCAGTGGAAATGATACCGCGCAGCAAATTTAAAGGGACCACGCACCAAAAAAAAAATTAGAGGGAATATTGCTCTCAATCGATACCAGCAAAATAAAAGATTAACTGGTCATTCATCTCATTGCCATTTATGGGATGGGTCTGGCACAAAATGGCCATTGCATTTGCCTAGGTAACCGTCTTAACACTTCAAAAGTAATTCATTGCGTGAAGCACTTTGAGACATTTCAGTGTGGTGAGACGTGGTATAAGTACTAGTTTTATTAGTATCACAATTACAGTAAATACTCTCCCAGCCTAAGAGCCCAAGTGCCATCTTGTATTTCCCTGTAGGGGAGTTGGGGGGTGGGGGGGGGGTGATCCCAGTCTGGGGGTCCCAAACACATGAGCAAAACTAAAAGAGCATAACTTAGCAGCACAGAGTGTGAAGGTAAACTCACCGGCTATAGTGGGGAGCCACACTAGAATGTAGCACAGGTCGAAGATGTGGCTGCAACACTGTAGCATCGATTCTCCGACCCACGCTCCCATTGAAGGTGCTCCCTGGGAGCACAGGGTTAGTGAATTTGTGCCATGGACACCAATTCATAGAGCCATAAAAGTTCTAGAATCCGCCCCCGCTCCCCCCCCCCCCCCCCACTCCATTTCTCTGGCCAGCTGCCTCTCCCTCCACCTCGCCACACAATGTCGAGAAGGAAAGAACCTGCATTTATATAGCGCCTCTCACAACCTCAGGGCATCCCAAAGACCTTTACAGCCAATGAAGTACTTTGGTTCTGCAGTCACTGTTGTCATGTAAGAATCGTGGCAGCCAATTTGCGCACAACAAGCTCCCACAAACAGCAACATGATAATGACCAGATCATCTGTTTTAGTGACGTTGGTTGAGTAATAAATATTGGCCAGGGCACCAGGGAGAACTCCCCTGCGCTTCTTTGAAATAGTTCCATGGGATCTTTCACAACCACCTGAGAGGGCAGGCAGGATCTGGGTTTACTCTCTAATCCCTCGATACTGCACTGAAATGTCAGGCTAGATTATGTGCTCAAGTTTGATGGGACGGGACTTGAACCTGACTCAGAGGCGGGAGGACTACCTACTGGGCCACGGCTGACACCACTTTATAACTTACTTTATAACTTGGCAACAGTGGGCGTCACGTACTCCCTGCGATCACATGACCTACTGATAGTCACTGGTCAAGGCTCACACGTGAAGAATAACTGCTTACGTGAGGTAATGGAGGGCAACGGGATGATGAAACTATAGCCAGCGAGGAATTTGCCTCTTCTGGACGGGAGGGGAGAAAATTGGGGAAAGAAGGAATGAAGAAAGGGGTTTAAGAAAAGGAAACTTTGAAGATCCACAATACAGGTCTATTGGTAAAGATCAAAATAACACATTATGATACATTCGGCAGCACTCAATCTCCAAAGGCTGGAAGGATTCACCAGTTAGATCTTCGACCTTCTGATGAAAGGTCATCTCTCTCCACGGATGCTGCCTGACCTGCTGAGTGTTTCCAGCATTTTCTGTTTTTATTTCAGATCTTCAACCTAACCTGATCCAGGGACATTGGTAACTGCCCATGAACTGCGACAGTTAAAAGAAAAAAATCCCTTTCTTCTGTTAGCCAATCTGAATGATTTGTTCTGTTCTGGTGCCCTGCGAGCTATTAAGAAGGAGTCGGGCAGCCCAAAGAACATTTCCAATTAATGTCTGAAAGTGGATAATAAGCTGCAATATGATCAAAGTGTTTAAAATTACGAAAGGTAGATAGAAGCAGACCGCTTCCAGCAGTCGAGGGGTCCAGAATGAGGGGCCCGGGATAGAAAATTAAACGTCAGTGACTTAGAACCGAGGGCAGGAGAAACGTCTTCACACGGAGAGTTGTGAGGCTGTGGAATTCACTGTAAGGGGTTACAGTTCGGGGTGCTTGTACTGGGTTAGGCCTTATTGCTTGCTCTGGTCTCCAGCCAGCCTTGTAGCACTAAACACCTGTGAGTGGTTCGACCCACTCGCCCTTACGGTTCTGACACTGGACTTAGGTACGAGAGCAGTAATGCAGAGAAAACTCAGGTAGACCCGGTTGAATAGTACGAAATGGAAATCTTTATTGCATATTGTTCAGAATTACGAAGTACATGTCATAAGCACAGATTAATGACAGTACAAGCTTACATACATTTATTAACTAGGTTTAGGGAAACGAGGAGCGCACGACACATCGAAAAAGGGGACACACATTATAATTATCCTTAATAAAACCCCCCTCCCCTATCAATGCCTGCTCTAATCTAGATCTGTAGGATCGAGAAACATGCTCACCACTCGCAATACCTCGGAGAATTCTAAAACGGCGCTCGGCTGTTTTCGCTGCAACACCTGACCGTTCACGTGTTGACCAGGGGTCTCTGTACCCCACTTGTTTATTTGCTCTGCTTCGGCTAGCAGGCTAAATCGTCTGCTGTTATGAAGATCTGTGTTGACCTCGGATTCCCGATCAAAACTTATATAGCTTAACAATGTTCATATATTTCGGGCGCGGTCGGGGTTTACTGACCGCCGCGGCACGTGGATTCTTCTTCTTCTCTTCTCATCTCATCTCATCTCCTCGGGCCTTCGGGTCCAGACACCGTTTACCGACCTTCGGGATGGTGCACCCGATTTCGCAGCGCGCCACGAGGTCGACCCCAAAAGGGATCAGCGGAACAAGAGAGAATAACGGTCGTCCGGGATAAGAGCCAAGAGTCGATTCCAAGCGAATGAAAGGATAAGAGTTCAGCCCGAGTCCATAGTCAGCAGAGATAAGAGTCAAGAGCCAAGAGAATAAGAGAGCGATGGACGTTTGTTGTCTATAGTTATAGTACTCGGTTCCCTTATCTCCCGCCCAATCTTAATGTTCATCTTTTGTAAAATCTTGGCGCTCAAACTTCTCAGTATGGGGTGATTCTTGTTTGTAATGGGTTTCGGTGACACTTGTAACTGGCCAAATACCCGTTAATGTTTCTCCCATTGTGGAACCGGCTGGGAGCTTCCCTGGCGGTGTTTTGGGGGCCTCCGAAATATTTGTGTAAGCACCCGCGAATGGCTCTCTCATCGTAGAGCTGCGGGGAATTTGCGTATTGATGTCTTTTGGATGGGCCTCTGATTGCCCAGTACAATAGTCCTCACTTGTACATGGAAAACGATTCCAGCACTTATATCTTTGCTATTGTGTCGAATGCAGACAGGTTGCATCCTGTCTTTACCAATGTTTGCAGAGTATTATCCAATCTTACTCTGAAATGTTTATTCGAACGCCATCTTGTCTGTCAACTGAAAATTCTAGAAACTTCTGCCACGAGGCACGGCGGCCATTTTACAGGCTTCTCGTGTCCGTTTTGAAACATGACAGCATTTCGCTGAAATAAAACTACTTGAACGAAACTGTATCTCTCTCTCTCGTTATTTTTGAATCGCGATAATTTACGAATTTTACAGTCCCTCCTGTTGATGCGAATAACTCCGCTTATCGTATCAATTAAAAGTGGTGGTGAGCAACATTATCTCGATTCTCCATATCCAAATATTCCCTTAACTTAAACTATCTAGGGTCTCCATGTCGTCCTTATTTCCCAGGGAAAATTACGTTATTTATATAAAAACCGTAGGCAGTATTGCCTTTGAACTTACACCGCGTGCATGTCTTCCCGGTGCAACAGGCCGATGCCTCGTGCACCACCTGTACAAGCATGTTTTATTATTCAAAGGAAAAATAATCAAACAAATCATTTAAAATTACAAATTAACAACAATCAAAACAACTCTTTTTTAAAATACAAAGTTCACAATAATAAAAACAACTCCCTTTTAAAATACAAAGTTACAAAACTTGGTTACATATCAAATCACAATCAATTACAAAAACACACATGGAAAAATGGAGCGGCGTCATCCTGGCCGTTTACGCGGCGCTTTCCTTGTGCACGCGCACGTAACGTTCTCTCCACTCTCCTGTGTTCTCCTGCTTTGTGAGGCGCTTGCCTCTCTTGCAGTGCACGACCAATAGGTACACTACAATTATTACTTGGCACACAACTAAAATGTGGGAGGCTATCCTAATGCATGAAGGCACTTCAATATTGGTGAACAGGTCCCACCACGGTGGGATTACTATGTCTAGAATTTCTGTCCCTATCTCGACAGTCTTTTGTTCTAGGGTGTAAAAATGTTTTTGCGATACCGCGACGGCTTTCAAAAGCTTGGTGAGGTGTTCAGGGAGAGGGGGAATGATGTATCCGGAATACGCGACGAATCGCTGCAAGTCGGTGAAATTCTTTTTACTGTAAGATGAACAGTGGATGGTTCAGGGATCGGGACAATTCGCTGCTGTGCCACTTGAACTTCAGCCCTGGGTTTAAAACAGAAACTGCTGTCACTCACCGGACACCGGCTACGGTTTCCATGCTGGTAGTGTTGCGCTGCAGTGGTAACGCAATATGTTCCACCCCCGATGTATGCTACCTGCGGAGGCACATGATCTTGTGTCATTGCCTCCATGGTGCAATTCATGGGCTTGGCGCCAGCCGTTCTGAACCCGCACTGTGGTGATAAAAAGGCATTCAAGTGCTGGGGACACAGTATTATGTGTGCTCCCCCGCCACGACAACCAGACAGATCGGTACCTGTCATCGTTTGCTCCCAGCGTATGACGTAAGGTGGGACCGCTGCGTAGCGAATGTGGGCTCCCCCCTGAATGACACCAATGTTCTCTACCCGATACACCGGGGCGGGCTTTGCTGTGTCGCTCAAAACCGGCATACGTAATACTATACCCATGATGGTATGGTTTGACTGTCCGCAGTCCATGGGGACTGGGTATGCCTCTGAGGCTAGCCTGAGCTGGCACGGGCTTAATGCGTTCTGAAAAGGGTGGAGCGCCTGCAGGTGTTTGTTACTTATCCAGGACGGGACCAAACCTTGTTTTAAATCCTCCAAATTACTGCGGCCCTCGCCCAGTAACCATGCCCCGTAAAGCACGCACACCTCGTTCTGCGCAGCCTGATCGGACGCATTCCGATCTTCCCTGATCAGGGCATTTACCGTACGCGCGTGTTTCTCCAGCTCTGCTATAATTTCCTTTAAGTGTAGCGTCATGGCCTGGTCCTCATGTAACTCAGACCCTACTACCTTATTTTCGCTTGTGAGGATGCCTTTTAATTGTGTTTTTAAACCATTGATCTGGGTCTGCAGCTCCACGTTGTCTAGAGCGTTGACCACAGATGTTCCTGTATTAAAGGCGGTGAACATATCGTTCACAATACCCCTTCTTTGTCTCCCCACCTGACCCAAAACTTCGTGTGGTGTGGTGTACAAGCTTGTCTTGTCAATCTCTGCAAAATCAAACTCGTAGAATTGTTTAAACATGTTTGTCAACAGGACCTGGTACAATTGTTCCGTCTCTTTGGGGCACCACTCTGGCAACCGCACCTCGGTGAGATTTAAAATCACTGAGGCCACCGCGTAATGTATCCCCTGAAATAGTATCTGGTCTGTTGGGACCAGTACCAAACCATTCCCGGGCCCCTTAGTGGTTTTAGGGCACCCTTCCTCCTGAGCCAAAACCACCGGAATCGTGGGCGGGGCCTTGCGTGGGCGCGTGATGAGTTCAGTGGCGTTTACCGGGATCGGGGAGTATGGAGCTCCGCACCCCCTGGTGCTGACATCCCACCTCATCCCTTTCCCGTTATCCTGCCACTGGTGTATGAAAAATATGGATATACCCTTGGGGCAAACGTGCTTCGATCCCCACATACAAACATAAATTCCCTCATCCGGTTCCCACCATTTGTCCCAACAGACTTTCAATTGTCCGTTAGTCCCCGTGATTGTCCGATGGGTATTATTACCCAATCGCTCCCATTCAACCGAGGAATTCCTCATATTCTTGCTCAATTTCCGTAACCACCACCATCGGCTCAATGGGACATTCCCATTACAAGTCAAACAAATCCTTTTGCCGACGGTGACGCTGATCCTGGGTGCAATGATCCTCACATTGGGGCACATCAAAGAAGTCTCTTTGTAGGCAAATCCCGATGTACTGGAGTATTCAGTTGAATTCGTTCCCAGCCATCCTGGCCACCTTCCCTTGTGGAAATAAGTGGCGGTCTCCTCAGCCTCTCGCCTCCTGGTCCCATCCGTCGCGATGGGGGCCGTGTCCCCGGAGCAACCAAACACAACGACATCCTTGGTGAGGCCCCGATAGGCCAATCCATATCCGATCGTTGCGAGCACTATCAGAATCCGTTCCATCTTTCCTGGTTCCTGTGATCAGATAAAATGATGTAGCCAGCCTCCCAAGAGTCTCTGGCTTTTGTGAAGGGTGAGCGGGTCCCTTGACCTCGCCTTACGTATAACGACATGTATGCTGGATAGACTTTAACTATTCCTTTCTCTAAACTCCCATCATTTTGCCATTTTCTGTTAAAATTAAACTACAAACTTACCAAACTTACAAAACTTAAACTTAAACTTATAAACTTATCCTAAACTTAAACTGTACAGCGCCGCCCGTTCCCAGGGCGGCCTATCTAAATTCTGCGAAGGCTGCCACGAGCTTTTCCCAGCGGTGGGAGGGCACTGACCCCTCCCTTTGATTTGCCGCAGCCTGTCGCTGCTGCGCTGGGACTGGGATCTCCCTGGGCTGCCTTGACCTTGAACTTACACCTGGGGGCGTACGGGGGACTGGACCACGCCTTCCTGGGCTGGGGTGTCCGACCTGACCTACGGAGGGCTACATTGGACAAGGTTTCCAGGGCCGACGGACCGGGTACCGAGACTTCCACCGTCACAACCTGTGGTCCTACCACAGATGCTGGCTCCGTCTCCCCTGGCTCCGCCTCCCTGAACTCGGGATTTGCAGTTTCTGGTACCACCCTACTTGGCCCAGTATGTGGTCCTCCACTCGCAATCCCTACCTCCCCCAAGGGCAAGACTTCCAAGGCTGACGGACCGGGTTCCGAGACTTCCACCGTCACGACCTGTGGTCCTACCACAGCCGCTGGCTCCGTCTCCCCTAGCTCCGCCCCCCTGGGCTCGGGACCTGCAGTTTCTGATTCCACCCTGTGTGGATCTCCACTCGCAATCCCTATCTCCCCTAAGCTTGAGTCGAGGACGAACCTTTCGTCCTCCGATCTCAGCACCTCTCCGATCGGGTCACTATCTTGGTCGAGCTCCTCGAGCTCTCCCTCATCGGAATCCCGACACCAAGAAAAGATCATACACTTTTCTAGAATGTCCTCTCCCCTCAAGCAGGCTGCTTTACCGGCCTGTTTGCCCTGCTGTCCTGCTTGGGGCTGAGAGTCCCCACTCGCAGGTCTGGCCCCTCCCCTAAGACAGGCCACCGCCCCTGCTTGTTTCTGTGAGATCTCACCTGCTGGAGGCTGCAGATTTCTATCCTGTTTTAAATCCTCATACTCCCTGCTCCTGGCTACCCTGTAGGCTGCTTTTATGTCTCTAAGCTGCCCTTCTAGCCCGTCTACTTTCCCCATTAAGCGGGCGTTCTCCTCCCATAAGGCCTGCTCTTTTAACCTGGCCTCCTTACAGGAGAACCCCTCCTGTGCGCGTCTTTCAAGAGGACACAGGTAGGCAGGCTGCACCGGTTCCAGTCAGAAGTCCGGGTTGCATGGGGCTGTTGCTACCTTCCCGTGCGAAATCATGAGAGACCGCATGGCTCCTAACATTGATTCTATCGCATCGGGATGGATAGGCACACCAGCTCCTTTCTCAGAGACAGGCGCTTGGGTTCGGAATGCGGGAGTTTTATCCCTGGGGTCCTTCCAGGGGTTCCTGCAGTTTTTACGCCAGTGACCTGTCTTTCCGCACCCGTAACAAACACCACTGGTTTGTGGGGCGCGGTTTCCCTCCTGATGCCACTCCTTTTGAGCCGGGGCTGCGGGCCGTGCCTCATGCACCTTTCCCTTAAGGGGACGCGCTCCCGTGCTCCTAGTGTTCCGATACCCTATCGTGAGTCGATTTAGGACCGACTCCTCTGTTGTGGCGGGGTTAGTGGGATCAAACCACGCTTTGGCCTGCTCCCTGACGGCTGGCAAACTGTTGGCTACTAAACACCTGAGCCAATGAGTTAAACCGACACCGTCCAGATAATCGCGCCCTGGCGCACCTGGGCAGCTACGCTGGTATACTGGCCACAGCCTGTCAGCGAAAACCTTCGGGGGTTCTCCCTCCATCTCAACTGTCTGACCCAATCTAACGAACGGACCTTCGTCGTCCGCCCCCAACACTTCTAGGACCTCGTCCCTTAACCTCTCATAGGTATTACTACCCCTTTTGCTCTCGTCTGAGAGACACTGAAGGATCGAGCTATCTAACGAGAACAGCAACATTTTAGTCTTTTAGAAACATAGAAACATAGAACAGTACAGCACAGTACAGGCCCTTCGGCCCTCGATGTTGTGCCGAGCATTGTCCGAGACCAAGATCAAGCTATCACACTCCCTATCACTCTGGTGTGCTCCATGTGCTTATCCAATAACCGCTTGAAAGTTCCTAAAGTGTCCGACTCTACAATCACAGCAGGCAGTCCATTCCACACCCCAACCACTCTCTGAGTAAAGAATCTACCTCGGACATCCCTTCTATATCTCCCCCCATGCACCTTATAGTTATGCCCCCTTGTAACAGCTGCCTCTACCCGAGGAAATAGTCTCTGAACATCCACTCTATCTATCCCCCTCATCATCTTATAAACCTCTATTAAGTCGCCTCTCATCCTCCTCCGCTCTAAAGAGAAAAGCCCCAACTCCCTCAATCTTTCCTCATAAGACCTCCCCCCCAAACCAGGCAGCATCCTGGTAAATCTCCTTTGCACTCTTTCCAATGCTTCCACGTCCTTCCTATAGTGAGGTGACCAGAACTGCACACAATATTCCAAATGTGGTCTCACCAAGGTCCTGTACAGTTGCAGCATAACCTCACGGTTCTTAAACTCAAACCCTCTGTTAATAAACGCCAACACACCATAGGCCTTCTTTACTGCTCTATCCACTTGAGTGGCAACCTTCAGAGATCTGTGGATATGAACCCCCAGATCCCTCTGCTCCTCCACGTTCCTCAGAACCTTGCCGTTGACCCTGTAATCCTTATTCAAATTTGCCCTACCAAAATGAATCACCTCGCACTTATCAGGGTTAAATTCCATCTGCCATTTTTCGGCCCAGCTCTGCATCCTATCAATGTCTCTTTGCAGCCGACAACAGCCCTCCACCTCATCCACTGCTCCACCAATCTTGGTGTCATCAGCAAATTTACTGATCCACCCTTCAGTCCCCTCCTCCAAGTCATTGATAAAAATCACAAACAGCAGAGGACCCAGCACCGACCCCTGTGGCACACCGCTGGTAACTGGTCTCCAGTCCGAAAATGTTCCATCCACCACCACCCTCTGCCTTCTATGAGATAAAAATGAGAAGTCGCACAACACCAGGTTATAGTCCAACAGATTTATTTAATTTTACAAGCTTTCGGAATAGTTCGCTCCTTCGTCAGGTAAGTTAGCAGTGAGAGAATCTCCCAGAATTCACAATTTAAACACAGACAAAATATATTCAAATCTTTCCTACATCAAAGAGCACAGCCAAGACAATGAGATGTGTCCCAGGGGGTCCAACGTGTCAAACCACCTGCTGGCTGCATATCCTGTCAATCTGTGTAGGTTCTTGTGTTAGTCTTTTTAAAAAAAAACACCTGGGAAGACCGGCCATGATGTCAAGTCACGTTCTGTATCGTGACATGAACCCGATATCGCGATTGAGGCCATCCTCATGAGTGCGGAACTTGGCTATCAGTTTCTGCTCTATGATTTTGCGCTGTCGTGTATCTCGAAGGCCGCCTTGGAGAACGCTTACCCGCATATCCGAGGCTGAATGCCCCTGGCTGCTGAAGTGTTCCCCGACTGGGAGGCAACCCTCCTGCCTGGCGATTGTTACGCGGTGTCCGTTCATACGTTATCTCAGTGTCTGCATGGTCTCGCCGATGTACCATGCTCTGGAGCATCCTTTACTGCAACGTATCTATGAGATTCTATGAGATAGCCAGTTACTTATCCAATCGGCCAAATTTCCCTCTATCCCACAACTCCTTACTTTCTTCATGAGCCGACCATGGGGAACCTTATCAAACGCCTTACTAAAATCCATGTATACGACATCAACTGCTCTACCTTCATCTACACACTTAGTTACCTCCTCAAAGAATTCAATCAAATTTGTTAGGCAAGACTTACCCTTCACGAATCCGTGTTGACTATCCCTGATTAAGTTGCCCCTTTCCAAATGGTCATAAATCCTATCCCTCAGGACCTTTTCCATTATCTTACCAACCACCGAAGTAAGACTAACCGGCCTATAATTACCAGGGTCATTCCTATTTCCTTTCTTGAAGAGAGGAACAACATTCGCCACTCTCCAGTCCTCTGGCACCATTCCCGTGGACAGTGAGGACCCAAAGATCAAAGCCAGAGGCTCTGCAATCTCCTCCCTTGCCTCCCAAAGAATCCTAGGATATATCCCATCTGGCCATGGGGACTTATCGACCCTCAGGTTCTTCAAAATTGCTAAAACATCTTCCCTCAGAACATCTACCACCTCCAGCCTATCTACCTTTATCACACTCTTATCCTCAAGAACATGGCCCCTCTCCTCGGTGAACACTGACGAAAAGTATTCATTCATCACCTCTCCTATTTCTTCTGACTCCATGCACAAGTTCCCACTACTGTCCTTGACCGGCCCTACCCTCACCCTGGTCATTCTTTTATTTCTCACATAAGAGTAAAAGGCCTTGGGGTTTTTCTTGATCCGACCCGCCAAGGACTTCTCATGCCCCCTCCTAGCTCTCCTAAGCTCTTTTTTTAGCTCATTCCTTGCTACCTTGTACCCCTCAATCGACCCAACTGAACCTTGTTTTCTCATCCTTACATATGCTTCCTTTTTCCTCTTGACTAGACATTCAACCTCTTTTGTGAACCATGGTTCTCTCACTCGGCCATTTCCTCCCTGCCTGACAGGGACATACCTATCAAGGACACGCAGTAATTGCTCCATGAAAAAGCTCCACTTTTCGTTTGTGCCTTTCCCTGATAGTTTCTGTTCCCATCTTATACTCCCTAATTCTTGCCTAATCGCATCATAATTACCCCTCCCCCAATTATAAACCCTGCCCTGCCGTATGGCCCTATCCCTCTCCATTGCAATAGTGAAAGTTACCGAATTGTGGTCACTATGTCCAAAGTGCTCTCCCACATACAAATCAAACACTTGGCCCGGTTCATTACCCAGTACCAAATCCAACGTGGCCCCAGCTCTTGTCGGCCTATCCACATATTGTGTCAGGAAACCCTCCTGCACACACTGTGCAAAAACTATCCCATCCGAACTGTTTGACCTATAAAGGTTCCAATCAATATTTGGAAAGTTGAAGTCACCCATGACAACTACTCTGTGACCTCCACACCTATTCATAATCTGCTTTGCAATTTCTTCCTCCACATCTCTATTACTATTTGGGGGCCTGTAGAAAACTCCTAACAACGTGACCGCTCCTTTCCTATTTCTAACTTCAGCCCATATTACCTCAGACGGCAGATCCCCCTCGAACTGCCTTTCTGCCGCTGTTAAACTATCCTTGATTAACAATGCTACTCCTCCACCTTTCTTACCAACTTCCCTACTCTTACTGAAACATCTATACCCCGGAACTTCCAACAACCATTCCTGTCCCTGTTCTAACCATGTCTCCGTAATGGCCACCACATCGTAGTCCCAAGTACCAATCCACGCTCCAAGTTCTCCTACCTTATTCCGGATGCTCCTTGCATTGAAGTAGACACACTTCAAGCCATCTTCCTGTCTGCCGGTACATTCCTGCGACCTTGATACCCTCCTCAGTACCTCCCTACACTCACCACTGGCTCCTGGACTACAGCCCTTTTTCCCATCCCCCTGACAAATTAGTTTAAACCCCCCCGAAGAGCCGTAGCAAATTTCCCTCCCAGGATATTGGTGCCCCTCTGGTTCAGGTGCAAACCGTCCTGTTTGTACAGGTCCCACCTTCCCCAGAATGTGCTCCAATTATCCACATAACTGAAACCCTCCCCGCTACACCATCCCTGCAGCCACGTGTTTATCTGCACTCTCTCCCTGTTCCTCAACTCGCTAGCACGTGGCACCGGCAACAAACCAGAAATTACAACATGGTTTGTACTGGCTCTCAGCTTCCAACCTAGCTCCCTAAATTCCTGTTTTAAATCCCCGTCCCTTCTCCTACCTATGTCGTTGGTACCGATGTGTACCACGACTTGTGATTGTTCCCCCTCCGCTTTGAGGATTCTGAAAACACGGTCCGAGACGTCACGGACCCTGGCACCCGGGAGGCAACATACCATCCGTGAGTCTCTTTTGCTGCCACAGAACCTCCTATCTGTCCCTCTGACTATTGAGTCCCCAATAACTATTGCTCTCCTGCTCTCCCCCCTTCCCTTCTGAGCCACAGGGACGGACCCAGCGCCGGAGATCCGGTCACCGTGGCTTACCACTGGTAAGTCGTCCCCCTCAACAGTATTCAAAGCGGTATACCTGTTACTGAGGGGAACGACCACAAAGGATCCCTGCACTGACTGCTTCCTCCTAGCCCCTCTCACCGTCACCCATCTATCTTCATGCTTTGGAGTAATTACATCCCTGAAGCTTCTATCTATGACCTCCTCTGCCTCCCGAATGATCCGAAGTTCATCCAGCTCCAGCTCCAGTTCCCTAACACGGTTTTCGAGGAGCTGGAGATGGGTGCACTTCCCACAGGTGTAATCAGCATGGACACCTACGGCGTCCCTCACCTCAAACATTCTGCAGGAGGAACATTTCACTGCCTCCCCTGCCATCCCCTCCAGCTAACTTGCAGATTAAACTAGAACAAAAAAGAGCATCGTCGCAGCCATTAATTGCTGCGGTCTGTTCTACCTCCCTGAAGTGTACGGAAGGGTCGTCTGACTCAGACAGCTTCCGTACATGACTAATCATTGCTCTCAGCTGGTGTGAGCTGTGAGGCAACACAAGCTGGTTCAGGACATCCCCGTGCTCCCAATTTTCTCCGTTTGGGCCCCTCTTGTGACCTGTAAGCGGACACAACGGTCCCGGCTTCGACACTACCTCTGGGGATTGTTCTACCTCGGGGACCTCCTCTTCTATTTCTACCACTTCCTTCCTTACTCAGGTTGCCGAATAGCTGGGTGGCGCGGAGGGCGCAGTGGCAAATACCTCCTCTACTTTGTCTGGTAGGGATTTTGGGAATTCCCTACCCACCTGTGGCTGGTGTGCTGACGGGCTGATGAGGCACACCAAGCCGTTTGCCTTATTCAGGGCCTCTCTTAGGTTCCCTATCTCCTTCTGGCAAACACTGTGGTCGGCTCCCTCATGCCTATCCTCGAGGGCCATCTTATATGCCGCCCTAACTCCCAGCAAGCTTTCTTCTTGGGCTTTTATCTGGTTAGCTAGGCGGATACACCGTTCTCTAATCCTACCCTCGTTTAACTTTGCCTCTGTGACTTGGCACTCGAGGTAATCTATTTTAGCCTCATGGTGGTTGGCTACTAACTGGTGTTCCTGATGCAACGCATTTAAGGACGCGATGAGCTGCTGCCCCCACGCGACCTTTTCCTCCATCTCCACCTCCAAACCCTTGATCTGAGCTGCCTGCGCTACGATGACCTGGTCCGAAAGCGGGACTTGCCTTTTATAACACATCAGCCAGACCGCTTTCTCTACCGATTTTTTGTGTTCTTTACTGCCTGTCCACCTGATGGCTGCGTCTAGCGGACGCTTATCCACCAGCAGGTCACTTATCCATCTCTTGGTCAAATTAACCTTACCAAATACATAATCGGCTATTCTCTCTTCCATAACATTTCGCCCATTCATACCAGGGTCTAACACATTACTTTCTCGCTGCCAGTGTCCCTTCGTGGTCGCCATTATCTGTAAGGGGTTACGGTTCGGGGTGCTTGTGCTGGGTTAGGCCTTATTGCTTGCTCTGGTCTCCAGCCAGCCTTGTAGCACTAAACACCTGTGAGTGGTTCGACCCACTCGCCCTTACGGTTCTGACACTGGACTTAGGTACGAGAGCAGTAATGCAGAGAAAACTCAGGTAGACCCGGTTGAATAGTACGAAATGGAAATCTTTATTGCATATTGTTCAGAATTACGAAATACATGTCATAAGCACAGATTAATGACAATACAAGCTTACATACATTTATTAAACTAGGTTTAGGGAAACGAGGAGCGCACGACACATCGAAAAAGGGGACACACATTATAATTATCCTTAATAAAACCCCCCTCCCCTATCAATGCCTGCTCTAATCTAGATCTGTAGGATCGAGAAACATGCTCACCACTCGCAATACCTCGGAGAATTCTAAAACGGCGCTCGGCTGTTTTCGCTGCAACACCTGACCGTTCACGTGTTGACCAGGGGTCTCTGTACCCCACTTGTTTATTTGCTCTGCTCCGGCTAGCAGGCTAAATCGTCTGCTGTTATGAAGATCTGTGTTGACCTCGGATTCCCGATCAAAACTTATATAGCTTAACAATGTTCATATATTTCGGGCGCGGTCGGGGTTTACTGACCGCGGCGGCATGTGGATTCTTCTTCTTCTCTTCTCATCTCATCTCATCTCCTCGGGCCTTCGGGTCCAGACACCGTTTACCGACCTTCGGGATGGTGCACCCGATTTCGCAGCGCGCCACGAGGTCGACCCCAAAAGGGATCAGCGGAACAAGAGAGAATAACGGTCGTCCGGGATAAGAGCCAAGAGTCGATTCCAAGCGAATGAAAGGATAAGAGTTCAGCCCGAGTCCATAGTCAGCAGAGATAAGAGTCAAGAGCCAAGAGAATAAGAGAGCGATGGACGTTTGTTGTCTATAGTTATAGTACTTGGTTCCCTTATCTCCCGCTCAATCTTAATGTTCATCTTTTGTAAAATCTTGGCGCTCAAACTTCTCAGTATGGGGTGATTCTTGTTTGTAATGGGTTTCGGTGACACTTGTAACTGGCCAAATACCCGTTAATGTTTCTCCCATTGTGGAACCGGCTGGGAGCTTCCCTGGCGGTGTTTTGGGGGCCTCCGAAATATTTGTGTAAGCACCCGCGAATGGCTCTCTCATTGTAGAGCTGCGGGGAATTTGCGTATTGATGTCTTTTGGATGGGCCTCTGATTGCCCAGTACAATAGTCCTCACTTGTACATGGAAAACGATTCCAGCACTTATATCTTTGCTATTGTGTCGAATGCAGACGGGTTGCATCCTGTCTTTACCAATGTTTGCAGAGTATTATCCAATCTTACTCTGAAATGTTTATTCGAACGCCATCTTGTCTGTCTACTGAAAATTCTAGAAACTTCTGCCACGAGGCGCGGCGGCCATTTTACAGGCTTCTTGTGTCCGTTTTGAAACATGACAGCATTTCGCTGAAATAAAACTACTTGAACGAAACTGTGTCTCTCTCGTTATTTTTGAATCGCGATAATTTGCGAATTTTACATCACTCCCAGAGTCAGTGGGTGAGGCAAAAATGATGTCAAGATTGAAGATTGGATTGGAGAGGTGGATGGAGGAAGAGGGGTTGAAGGGATACGGGAACAGAGTGGGTAAATGTGATTAGAACTATTTGCTTGAGTGGAAGGTAATCACTGACTCGGACTGGTTGGGTTGAATGGGCTGTTTCCATGTTATAACTTCCATTCATCTAGTTCTACGTATTTGCTTCAGTTTTCTCTCTGTAACTCATAAAGGAACATATCATGTTACTGTCCAGACAAAATCCAGGCTGCAATTATGCACTGAAGTCAAACTAAATTAACTTTGTTCATTTCGTATCCTCCTGGGTGGCATAGATGACTGAATGTGTAAGTACATCTGTGCATTGAGATGCAGTCACTTAAAATAAGTCATCGTAAATGCCTCCTAATCAGATAATGTGGTGTTTCTTATTATGACATGGCGCCTGCTAGCTTTAATTAAGATCCCTTCAGAAGCACTAACTTGAGATGGTGCTGGGCCAGTATCATTATTTAACTGCGCAATTAGTTAGAAATTCGTCTGTGGTTGTCATTTTCACCCATGGACAAACTGTGGGTTACGGTTGAGGAAATTCTGGTGTAAGCAACAGCTTGTGGGGGAGTTCAAAACTAGGGGCCATAAATATAAAAAATACACTAATAAACCCGACACGGAATTCAGGAGAAATTTCTTTACCCAGAGAGTGGCTAGAATGTGGAACTCGCTGCATGGAGTAGTTGAGGCAGAGATACATTTAAGGGGAAGCCAGATAAGTACGTGAGGGAGAAAGGAACAGGAGATAGGGTTAGAGGAAGGGGATATAGACAGGTTGAGCGAGTGGGCAAGAACATGGCAAATGGAATATAATGTGGAGAAAGGTGAAGTTATCCACTTTGGTAGGAAAATTAGAAAAGCAGAGTATTTTTTAAATGGTGAGAGATTGGGAAATGTTGGTGTTCAGAGGGACCTGGGTGTCCTTGTACACGAATCGCTGAAAGTTAACATGCAGGTACAGCAAGCAATTAGGAAAGCAAATGGTATGTTGGTCTTTATTACAAGAGGATTTGAGTATAAGAGTAAAGCTGTCTTATTGCAATTATATAGCGCCTTGGTTAGACCACACCTGCGTACAGTTTTGGTCTCCTTACCGAAGGAAGGATATACTTGCCATAGAGGGAGTGCAATGAAGGTTCACCAGACTGGTTCCTGGGATGGGGGGATTGTCCTATGAGGACAGATTGACTAGGCCTATATTCTTTGAAGTTTAGAAGAATGAGAGGTGACCTCATTGAAATATACAAAATTCTTACAGGGCTTGACAGGGTAGATGCAGGGAGGATGATTCCCCTGGCTGGGGAGTCTAGAACACGGGGTCACAGTCTCAGAATAAGGGGTCGGCCATTTAGGACTGAGATGAGGAGAAATTTCTTCACTCAGAGGGTGGTGAATCTTCGGAATTCTCTACCCCAGAGGGTTGTGGAGGCTCAGTCGTTGAGTATATTCAAGGCAGAGATCGAAATATTTTTGAATATTAAGGGAATCAAGGGATATGGGGATAGTGCAGGAAAGTGGAGTTGAGGCAGAAGATCAGCCATGATCTTATTGAATGGCGGAGCAGGCTCAAAGGGCCGAATGGCCTACTCCTGCTCCTATTTCTTATGTTCTTATGAAGAGGGGTGGGAGGATGCTCGTGTGGAGCATAAACTCCGGCAAAGACCTGTTGGGCTGAACGGCCTGTTTCTGTGCTGTAAATTCTAGGTAATATAATTCTATATAATTATTTGCCCACTCTAGGCCTATCGCCCAGGACTGCACTTTGGTGCCAACAGGGATTCTGCTGCTAACTGCACTTGAGTTGGTTAATAGAGTAATGAATGGGACATCATACTAAATTCCCAAACCTTGCACCTCCCCCAACCCTAGAACATGGCTAGATAATTCTGGTGCAGAAATGGAGCAGGAGCAATGGAAAGAACAGGAAGGTGTAGTTGAGCTGGAATGAACAAAGAGAGCATGTGAGAAGCAGAGGTGATTGCATGAAAGAAAAGAAGGAACTTGCATTTATACAGCGCCTTTCACAACCTCAGGACGTCCCAAAGTGCTTTATAGCCAATGCATTGCTTTTGAAGTGTAGTCACTGTTGGAATGTGGAGTGAACTGAGAATACCGAGACTGCCCTAATGGGGAAGTGCTTCAAACGCTGTAGACATCAAGGGTTGAGAATCCTTCTGGTCACTATGTGCATTGACGTTGGAAACATGTTCATGAAGATTTTTTCTCCCTGAAAGTTTTATAAACACATTCTAAAATGTGGCCAGTTGCGAGGGTGTTTTCTATGGAGTGGTGCAGTTGCTGGGCTTGACCCCTGGAGGGCGCATGCCTCAGCCAAGCCGGTGCCCTCATTTCCCACCTGCAGCGAGAGGCAGAGCTGCATTAAGGATTCTTGGGGGCCTGGGCGCCAAGAACACTTGGGGCACCTCCGCAATCCTCCGCACAAACCCCCTCAACCCCTCCAACCCTTCCAACCACTCAACCCCTCCAACCCCTCAACCCCTCCAACTCCTCAACCCCTCCAACCCCTCCAACCCCTCCAACCCCTCAATCCCTCTAACCCCTCAACTCCTCCAACCCCTCCAACCCCTCAACCCCTCCAACCCCTCCAACCCCTCAACCCATTAGAACACAAACCTGTGGTAAACTGCATGAAGAAATAAACTGGTAGAATGATTACACACTGCTTGACACTCCAGTTCAGATCAAATAAATAATGTGGAAGGAATTTCTTTACACAGAGATTGGTGAGAATGTGGAACTCACTGCCACATGGAGTGGTTGAAATATATAGCATGAATGCATTTAAGGGGAGGCTTGATCCATACATGAGGGAGAAGGGAATAGAGTCAAATATGGGGTTGCGGGAAAGGTGGGCACAGATTTAGGATGGGACAGCATGTTGAAGTTAGAGATGGAGTGGTAGTTTGCAGGGACAGAGGGATTGAGGGTGTATTTTTTGAGGACGGGGGTGATGATGACAGTTTTGAAAGGGAAGGGGACAGTACTTAAGGAGCAGGAACCATTTACAATGTGCCCAGTACCCAATACTTACTCAGTATGGAAAAAGCCCAGGAAGGGAGGGAGCACTCTGGATCTAGTAATGGTAAATGAACCAGAACAGATAAGAGAAGTAGGGGAACATCTAGGCAATAGCGATCACAACCTAGTAAGGTTTAAGATAAAGCCTGAGAAGGACATAAGTAAGATAAAGACCAAAGTAATAAATAAGAAAAAAGCTGATTTTAAGGGGCTGAGAATGGAACTAGGGAAACTAACCTAGAAAAATTTACTGACAAAGAAATAGAAGAGCAGTGGGAAACATTTAAAATGGTGATCAATAGAGTCCAGGAGAAATATATCCCACTAAAAAGCAAGAACAAACTAGCCAGTGGATGAATAAAGAGATAAGGGCAAAATTGAAACTAAAGAAAAAGGCATACACTAAGTACAGAGACAATAAAAGAGAGGATGACAAAAGCAAATATGAAAAGATTAGGAAAGAAGTTTAAAAAAATAATTCAGAAGGCAAAGAGAAACTATGAAATTAAATGATCAAAGAATATAAAAGGAAATAGTAAAGTATTCTACAGACACATAAATAACAAAAGTAAAATCCGGATAGGGATAGGGCCAGTAAAGGATACACACGATAAACTCACAATGACAGCGAAATGGCCGAAATATTGAATAATTACTTTGTCTCAGTATTTACCAGGAAGACTAACATGGTGGACATGACATTGGAAGAAGAGATCTTAAAAGATATAAAGACATTTAAGATAGAAAGGGGGGAGATAATTGATAAACTTAGGGAGGATAAAACCCCTGGTCCGGATGGATTGCATCCGCACTTATTAAAAGGGCGACACGGTGGCATAGTGGTTAGCACTGTTGCCTCACAGCGCCAGGGACCCGGGTTCGAATCCGGCCTCGGGTGACTGTCTGTGTGGAGTTTGCACATTCTCCCCGTGTCTGCATGGGTTTCCTCCGGGTGCTCCGGTTTCCTCCCACAGTCCAAAGATGTATGGGTTAGGTTGATTTGGCTATGATAAATTGACCCTTAGTGTTAGGGGGATTAAATATGTGGGGTTACGGGGATAGGGTGGGATATGTGTCGGTGCAGGCTCGATGGGCCGAAATGGCCTCTATCTGCACTGTGGGGATTCTGTGAAGTTAGGGAAGAGATAGCAGGGGCACTGTTACAAATATATAAAAATTCATTAGAAAAGAGAATAGTGCCAGAGGACTGGTGGGCAGCTAATGTGATTCCTATATATAAAAAGGGAGATCGAACAAGGCCAGGGAACTAGAGACAAATTAGATTAATATCAGTGGTAGGAAAGATAATGGAATCCTTACTCAAAGATGTAATAGAAAAACATCTAGAAACCGAAAATATAATAAAGAGTGGTCAGCAAGGTTCCAAAAGGGAAGGTCATGCTTGGCCAACCTTATTGTGGTCATGATGCGGAGATTATTGTGGGGTTGGTAGGGTTTGGGGTGGGGGTGGTGAGGGATACAAGGAAGTATGTTACTAGTGAGACCACACAACATTGTAGCTGGATAGGCCTGATGCAAGACTGTGGGGGAGAAGTTCAGTTGCTTTGCGCCTCCCGTTAGCGCCCTAAGAGGGCGCTAATGGGGCACAAAGCAACTAGCGCCCGTGCGTGGCGATGTTTGTGCCGCTCGCCAAATTAACTAGACATTTTGCGGCAGCGCTAAACACTACCGCCATGATCTCCTGCGCCCGCAGATCGTGACGTCAGTCGAGCGTGCAACGCCCCGGTAGCGCCCCGGACCGGATATTGAGTGGCGCCCCCTGCCTTACCGCCTGCCGCTAGCAATGACAGGTTGAGGGGAACGTTTTGCAGTCGGGAAGGGACTGGGGGAGCGCTATTTAAAGGCGACCGCTTCCTGACTTTTTTTGTTGGCGACATTTTTGCACCACGCATTCTGAGAGAGAGAGAGAGAGAGAGACTTCTGGAGAGATTCAACGCTGTGTGAAGGAATTTTGGGTACTGAGCAGCACTTTGCAGGTTCATTTTGATTTGACTTTCCTTGCATCGATTTAGAAGAGACTGTGGGGGCTGCACTCTGAGCTCTTTCCCTGGGCCTCTCCATTGTTCTTTCCAGCAGAATTGATGTGCAGGTCTCTCCAGGCCGAGATTCAAGGCTGCAATGAGCAGGATGTGGATGGAGAGCAAGATCAACCCTCCCTTTTAAGAACTGGCCAGCGCCAGTGTGTCTTTGTTCCATTGCTGACTGACATCACATGAGCTTCGCCAGCGCTCTGAGGTAGCGCCTTGCTCCTCGACGTTAGCGCCTTAAGAGAGGTGTGTAGCACCTGATTTAGCGCTCCAATCACCTCCGGGGCGATCGAAGCCAAGTTTGCAGTCGGAGGCGATAATTAGTGCCAGGTGCTAAACTTTGCGCCCGGCCGATAATTGCACCCCAAATGGGGCGATACTGAATTTCTCCCCCTTTGACTTTAGCTGGTTATTAAACTCTGCACAAATTTTAAAGGGAAAGCTACCAGAACCAAACTGAAACAAAAATGCATCATTTTTGCCACAATTGCCCTTCACGCTGAAAAAAAGAGTAAGAAAGTAATAGTTTTAAGTGTAAGAATCTTATGGTCCGACATCCCAGAGGTTTAACTCGTTCTGACATCAGCTTATGCAAGATAAAATGTAAACCTTCCTTTGGTCATTTCTCTTTCAGCACCATCACATCAATATCTTAGTTTCCTCTGTATCATTCAGCATTCCCCTCATGTCTGACTTCCTTTTATTAGCATGGCCCACAATCCAAATATCAAATACTCCCTTTCATCAGATGGGACTCTCAGAAGCCACGTTTGTTTCTCATCAACATCAACTTGTATTTATACAGCGTCTTTACAAAAGTAAAACGTCCCAAGGCGCTTCACAGGAGCGATTATCAAACAAAATTTGGCACCGAGCCACATAAGGAGATATTAGGACAGGTGACCAAAAGCTTGGTCAAAGAGGTAGGTTTTAAGGAACGTCTTAAAGGAGGACAGAGAGGTAGAGAGTCGGTGAGGTTCAGGGAGGAAATTCCAGAGTTTAGGGCTTGGGCTGCTGAAGGCACGGCCGCCAATGGTGGAGCGATGAAACTCGGGGATGCTCAAGAGGCCAGAGTTGTTGTTTATTTACCAATGTCCACACATCTCAGGCTATTTCAACCCTGCTACTGGTTTGTGCAGATGGGTTCATACAACCACTTAGATTTATCAGTTACGTTTCGGAACCAAATCCATGCTTTTAACTGCAGCTAAAAGGTGCCATGGCAATATTCGAAGAAGAGCAGCCACATTTCATACAACACTGATCACACTTTGAAAGTACTTCATCAGCTATAAAGCTCTTTGGGACATCCTGAAGTCGTGAGGGGCGCTATAGAAATGCAAGTTCTTTCTTTCGATTGATTGTTCCAGGTTTTGCCCATATTCAGCTAGCAGCGCTCAGCAGCTGTGTGTAGATTGGCCCATCTGACAGTGGCCTTGTAGAGGTAGGTGTATTAAAAGGCAATATCCCAGATATGGGCACAACGTATTTTAACAATAATTCAATAATTAGTCCTTTAATCATAAAGAGAATGGTCTTTACATTTACTGATGGTATTGAGGCCACTTTTGTTTCCTTTTTTGGGGTTGCCAGCTGCTGAACATGGCTGAAACTTTTCATGCTGCAGATTGCTTCTCTAAAGTGCAGCGCCAGGTATTAGTCAGACACTGGTCCAGTCCACACTTCCATACATGGCGACTTCTTGCTAATCTGTGCTCCTCTCGAGAGGTACCAAATGAAAAGCGGACACTTCTTCCCTCAGGCTGCTTTGTCTCGCCACCTACTGGTCAGTTTTAGAGCAACAGCGTCAGAGGCCATGGGCTTGGATTTTCCCAGCCCTGAGGAGGCGGGTCTGGAGGTGGGACTGCTGGGAAAATGGGAAAAATTGGGAGCGAGTCTCAACTCTGCTCCCAACCCGCCTCCGAACCATCTTCCCGGGAGGCGGGTCGCCGACTCGCGCAGGGACCCGTCTCCTAGCGGCGGGAAGGGGATTAGAGCTCATTAACAGGCAGTTAAGAGGCTTTTCCCCATTTTCCGCCTGCTGATGCGGCCTTTCCAACGGCGGGAAACCCCGCCAGGGTCAGCGAGGCGAGCTGTGGGTCTGCTGCAGTGTAAGTGTGCAAATGATAGCTGCAGAGGTAGTGTGATGGGTGCAATGGTGCACAGGTAAGTATGACAGGTGAGAGAATGTAGTGAGAAATATTTTAATTCTGTTTATATGTATTTGCAGGTGACAAGATTTGATGTTTCTTTGAAGCCTCATCTGATCAGTTGTGAAGAGGACACAAAGAATCTGCAAATTGACAGATGGCTTCTGCAATCTCACATACAGCTGCCATCTGTTTCCTCCTAAGGAGAGAGTCATTGGCAAGCCTGGGTGCAAGGGCTCACCTTTGGACAGTGATTGTCAGTGTTTGACAGCACCTCAATGCTGTCAAACACTGACAATTCATCTGTCAAAAAATGATGGTGCCTGTCACTTTAACAAAACCAGCAGATGAAGCGTCATGCACTGACGTCATCTGACACCGGCTTTCCCTTAATTGGCCGGCAAGCCCGCAGGGCGGGCTCAACAAGACCCATCAGGGGAAAATAGCGTCAGGTCGTCAGACGTCGCTGGGGGCGGGACTAAATCCCGAAAACCAGCAGTCCCGCCTCGAACGCGCCTACTCAGGTAAGATGACAGCCCTGGGATCAGGATTCCAGGTCCAACTTGGACGTAGGGAAAACTGCTGGCACGAGGCAGCCTCAGACAGGCATTTTATGTCGACCCACCTCTTCAGTGGCATTGACTTGGCAGTGCTACCCATAGTCTGTATTATCTAGTCTGTACTCTCTATATTAATGACTTGGATGAAGGGACCGAGTGTAATGTAGCCAAATTTGCTGATGATACAAAGATAGGTGGGAAAGCAAGTTATGAAGAGGACACAAAGAATATCCAAAGGGATATAGATAGGTTAAGTGAGTGGGCAAAAATTTGGCAGATGGAGTATAATGTGGGAAAATGTGAGGTTATCCACTTTGGTAGGAAAAATAAAAAAGCAAATTATTATTTAAATGGAGGGAGACTAAAAAATGCTGAGGTACAGAGGGATCTGGGGGTCCTTGTACATGAAACACAAAAAGTTAGCATGCAGGTACAGCAAGTAATTAGGAAGGCAAGTGGAATGTTGGCCTTTATTGCAAAGGGAATGGAGTATAAAAGTAGGGAAGTCTTACTACAAATGTACAGGGTGTTGGTGAGACCACACCTGGAGTACTGCGTACAGTTTTGGTCTCCTTATTTAAGGAAGGATATACTTGCATTGGAGGCAGTTCATAGAAGATTCACTAGGTTAATTCCAGAGATGAAGGGGTTGTCTTATGAAGAAAGGTTGAGCAGGTTGGGCCTATACTCATTGGAGTTTAGAAGAATGAGAGGGGATCTTATTGAAACGTATAAGATTCTGAGGGGGCTTGACAGGGTAGATGCTGAGAGGATGTTTCACCTCGTGGGGGAATCTAGAACTAGGGGGCATAGTTTCAGAATAAGGGTTCGCCCATTTAAAACGGAGATGAGGAGGAATTTCTTCTCTCAGAGGGTCGTGAATTTGTGGAATTCTCTACCCCAGAGAGCTGTGGAGGCTGGGTCATTGAATATATTTAAGGTGGAGAGAGACAGATTTTTGAATGATAAGGGAGTCAAGGGTTATGGGGAGCGGGCAGGAAAGTGGAGTTGAGGCCAAGACCAGATCAGCCATGATCTCATTGAATGGCGGAGCAGGCTCGAGGGGCCGAATGGCCGACTCCTGCTCCTGTTTCTTATGTTCTTATGTTCTTATGTAGTCCTTTATCCTCATAGGCAACATTTAGCATTAAGTGACTCTAGGTCTGTGGAGATTGATAGAAAACTCTCGGAGTTCAGTAACTAAACGCAGTAAGGGAGAGAAAATGGAATTCCAAAAGGCATTGGATAAAACAGTGAAAAAACTTTATTTTATAAAAGATTTCTGTAACTTCAAATAAGACAGTTATTGGTAACACAAAGGAACGGTTACAATTTGAAACCAATATTTTAAATCTGATTTACACAATTTGTTTTATATTTAACTTTTCAACTGTTGTGGCGTTTCTCCTCCTCAGCAGCATCTTGGGTGGGATAACGGGATGGTGTGCATGTCCATACGCTTCAAATCTGCGATTTCCCCCCAACACTTGCCATTCGCAAAAGGAGTCCTGAGGCACTGGTCAAGTGGGAGTCTCAAGATAGCTCCAAAGCAGAGCAGTCGGATTCAGAACTCCGTCAAGAACTCCTTCTTGAATGCTGTGTCGGGGGTCCTTTTGGGAATCATGAGTATTGGCAATGCTGTGCCCATTAGATGCTAGTGTTGGTGAGCCTGACGCATTGAATGGGTTGCCCCCCTCCACCCACCCCACCCCTCTCTCAATCGACGGGGGAGGAGAGACGAGAAACAGTGGCAGGTAAGTGACCTCAGGTGGGCCTTGTCCATCTCCGAGCAGCTGGTTACAGAGGGCCACTGACAGGGACCTGGAACCAGCTCCCCATCTGCCGTCTGAGCAGGAGACCAGTGCCCCACTCTGAGAAACCTAGAACTTTGTAAAAACAAGGGGATAAATTTAAAAAAAAACATGCAGACACAAATAACTTGCTGGCTTATTTTGCTATTTAAACTGCTCTTTATGCAGAGATGTTTCAATATGGCTTTTTAAAAAGGTACAAAAAGAAATTAAAAACATGTCTTCTGCAAATGTAACTTTCATTCTCCAGTTACAAAGATGTCTCCTGGTCGTCTGAACCCTTGGTGTCTGATCTACAACGTGAGAGGAGTGATTGGCTTGCAACACTCAGGATGAAGGAACATGTAACTTTCCTGGGTTTGACCCTATCACTATTGGGAGATCTGTACACTGGTCACATTCTACCCACAAGAGGTATTTGAAGTCAATGGCCTCTGCAAGGCAAATGGATATTGATTCATGATGCTCCTATCAGAGTGCTCAGAGCATTGGTTAGATTTATAGAGCACATTACTGTCAGCAAGTACCAAGGCAGCTGCTACCACGAGAGACAAGGCTAATCCTTCTCTTCCGCTGTGCCAGCTACCTTGCATCTCACCCCTGGATGAAGAGGAATAATTAGCATCCAACAATCTCTCTTCCAGGCAGCTTCCTCTGGGTTTTACTGACACTAGGTGCAGCGTTAACGAACAGGACAGTAATGCATGTCCTCACATAACTGGCTCGCATTGACGGGCATCTCCTTTGATTAAAATCCGTGACTAAAATCAAACACATTGGCCGCACCAGACACTTGTTTACCGCCCTTAATGACTTGCTCCTTTGACAAAGAACGTTGAGTCGATAAAAGTCATTGCTTTGTAACCGTAGGCTAGTCAAGGGCGCAACCATGATCAATGTGATGACATTTTCACCTGGGGGAAATGGAGAGCCCGTACAGCGGTAATTCTGTCAGACAGGTCCAGTTCCATCATTGTGAGAATCTCATCGCAATGAGCTTAGTGCTGGCTCTCGTTCATACAATGGTTCTGGTCTGATTGCGACTTAAGGGGGTGGTGGGTGGCGGCGGGGGGGGGGGGGGGGGTAAACAAATTTGAGAAGAGGACCTCGTTTTATTGCAGAGTGCGGTGGAGTAATGTGGCTACTGGGCAGTGCAGGGACATCATCCAGCAGGGATCTACAAAAACCTCTGGAGTCAAGTCTGCAGGACACCGAGCTGCGACAGGGAAGGAAAGGAAGAGACAAGTTGCCAACAGAGTGGCTGTGTTTAGAATTTACCTTTGAATGTTCATATTGCTACGTATTCAGCTAGTGGTTCTTTTTTTTAAGGTTCATGCCTTTTGTTGCAGGTCTGAATTTGAGGCTGGACGGGAGGGTAAGCTAGGCGGGGCGGGGAAGGAGGGAGGGAGGGAGACGGTCATTCTGTTCCGTGGAGCAATGTGATCAGGAAGGGCCTCGCTATCGTGTGCTACATCTGCGGGTGTGCCAACACCTTTCACGGGTCTCGTTATGCTAACGAGTGATCACACTGCTCCACAAACCAGAACCATTGCATTGAAAAGAGGGGGAATTCCTGATTAACAGGTGCAGTCCGCCCTGAAGCCATTTCCAGAAAAATGCTGTACTAGATGCAGGACAGTAGTGCCAGCAATGCTAACAAAATGGCACTGGCACCCTCGGGGAGGTATGCGCCGTTGCCACAGGGCACGGAGTGGAGATCAGCACAGTGCTCCTTGTTCTGGCCGATGCAGGCTGCGTACGCCATCACGTGTGGTATGTAGTTCTGCTCGTGCACACTGTGGAAGAGGTGAGCCATTGGGCCTTTCGCAAATATGGCGACGTCTTCTCCTCCATGGGTTTCTTGCCGCAGCGGCACAGCCGACTGTGCCAGGTAATTGTTCTCATCTGTGAGAGAGGACGGGTTGAGAGGAAGAGGATGAAGAGAGAGGAAAGGAAGAGGAGAGAGCGGGGGAAGAGGGCAAGGAGGGAGAGGGAAGGAGGGATGGAGTAAGAGGACGAAGAGAGCGGAGAATGAAGTGCAGAGAGTGAAAGATGAGCGAGTGAGGGAAGAGAGCAAGGGGAGAGAGCGAAGGAGGGAGGGAGAGGGGAAAGAGGACGGAGAGCAGAGCAAGAAAGAGGGAAGGGAACGAGAGAGAGAGAGAGAGAGAGAGAAAGTGAAAGAGTGAGGGAAAAGACCAAGGGAAGGAGGAAGAGGACAAAGAGAGTGGAGAGGGATGGGGAAAGAGAAAGAGATAGAAAGTCAGAGGGAAAGAGTGAGAGAGAGGAGAGAGAGAGAGAGAGGAGGGAGAGAGAGAGAGAGGAGGGAGAGAGAGAGAGAGAGGAGGGAGAGAGAGAGGAGGGAGAGAGAAGGAAGGAGAGAGAAGGAGGGAGAGAGAAACAGGGAGAGAGAGAGAAAAGGAGGGAGAGAGAAGAAGGCAGAAGGAGATAGAGACAGAAGGAGGGATGGAAGGAGGGAGTGGAAAAGGAAGGGGATACAAAGCGGTAGTGAGAGAGCGAGCAAGAACGGGAGGTAGAAACAAAGCAGAAGGTTAGAATAAACTTTCTCCCCCACAGGTACACACACACCTTCTATTGAGTGCAGTGTGCCAGCTGCCCGCCCTGTGTACCAGGTTCTCTTATTGCACTTTTCTTGCCAGTGGCACTCAACAGCTAAAATGTCTCGGCCCCTGATTTTAACTCCAGGTGGATTCCCGGCTCAGGCCTGAGTTAAAATTACAGTCAGGTCTCAATGATGTCATCGGGCTGCAACATGCATATGTAAAGAAGGACCCTGTTGGCTCTGGGCGCGTGTACTTGCTGCCTGCTCAGGAGAGCAGGTTAAAATTGCAGAGGTTGGGATCATGGCGGCTTTCGGACAGGTAAGAGCCCGGGGTGATTTTAACCACCCATCCGCCAGGTTTCTGCCGAGCGAGTAGAGTTAAAATTGCCCCAATGTTACAATCGATCCCAGCATTCGAAGGCCAGCTGGATCATAACCTAAATACAAATGGACATAGCGACTCGGCAGGATATTGGGATTAGTTTAGGTCTGTGTAAAATCACCCTCTGATAGAGACTTGGTCAGCACACCTCCAGCCCGCCTTCCATCTCTCTCGCCTTCCATATCTCCCTCCTATTACTTTCCCTCCCTCCGTATCTCCCCATCTCTCTCTCCCTCCATATTTCTCTCCAATCACTTTCCCTCCCTCCCCTCGCACTCTTGTGCTATAATTTCTATGGCTACTCTGTGGGAATTACATTTTGAGTAGCTCAGAAACATCAAGGATTCTTAAAAATTCAGCTTTTGACAGACATTATATAAAAAAAATCTTTCCTCTCCTTTCATTTCCCCCATTAGCCTTCTTTACCTGAAGGATCGGGGAGCAGGTTTACAGAAAACATCAAAGGCAACCTACTGGCACCTCACTCAGGTAGTCATGTTTCGTGGGATTGCTTGGAGTGGGGGAGGGGTGCTATTTGGCCACAGGAGTCGTACCAAAGCTGACTTGATCCTATTCTGAACATGTATCCACACTTCCAGAATATCAATCAAGAGTGAGAACCAAGTTGTTCCCCGCCCTACTCTAGGGGCACTGAAGGCCAAATTTAGTGCCACACTGCCCCAGCCAAGATAAGCAAATCCAGCGTGGCTCAGTGAGTTACACTCTCGCATCCAAGTCAGAAGGTCGTGGGTTCAAGTCCCACTCCAGAGACTTGAGAACAAAAATCAAGGCTGACACTCCAGTGCAGTACTGAGGGAATGCTGCACTATCAGAGGTGCCGTCTGTCGGATGAAACGTTAAACTTTTATGTCTGCCCTCTCAGGTGGATGTAAAAGATCCCATGGCATTATTTCGAAGAAGAGCATGGAAGTTCTCCCGGTGTATTTATTTATATTTATCCCTCAACCAACATCGCTAAAAACAGATCATCTGGTCATTATCGCATTGCTGTTTGTGGGAGCTTGCATTGTGCAAATTGGCTGCTGTGTTTCCCACATTACAACAGTGACTACACTCCAAAAAGTACTTCATTGGCTGTAAAGCGCTTTAGAACATACTGCTTGTCACGCTGTGTATACCTGGACTACAACTAGAGAGAATTTCAGGTTGGATTTTGTACAATTGGGGTGTGCAGCAGAACACCAGGTCACATGAGGAAAGGTGCAGAAGACTTGCAACTAGAAAGTAGGTCTCATTTTTTATGGGTCAATCCCACTTCTCACGCGTCAGTCCAGGTAATGTTTTGAAAAGGTGACAAGAAACAAAATGTTTTCAAAACTTACTGATCTCGCTGTTTGAAACATTCGGCCTGTCTCCATTTTGCAGTGCGTAGCCAGGTCCGTTTCCGTACAGTATTGAAGTAAATGGTTTACTGTCCACGTCACTTAAATAAGGAGCGAGACCTGAAAGAGAATGCATGGTCTTGAGAAAGTGGCAGTCAGTCGAACACACCTCACACTGGGATCCTCAATGCCAAGAGGACGCACAGGCCCCACAGGGCAAATTATTAATAATACAGGTCATAGTATCAGCAATCCAGGCCCCACAGGTCACATTGTCAGTGCGATAGGCCCCACAGTACTACAGGTCGTTAAAAACCCAACTGGTTCAATCATGTCCTTTAGGGAAGGAAACCTGTTTGGGGAGACCAAACGCAGATTGGGTGACCGCTTTGCGGAACACCTCCATTCAGTCCGTAAGGGGGACCCCGAGCTCCCGGTGGCCTGTCACTTTAATTCACCGCTTCACTCCAACTCAGACCTCACCGTCCTCGGCCTCTTACACTGTTCCACGGAAGCTCAGCGTAAGCTCGAGGAACAGCACCTCATCTTCCGATTAGGCATTCTACAGCCCTCTGGACTCAACATAGAGTTCAACAATTTCAGATCATAACCTCGGCCCCTATCACATATATATTTTTTTTTATCCACACTTTTTGTTTGGTCCTTTTTTTCTTCTCTCCCACATGGCAGCTGTCCTTCATTCCGCCAGCGCAATTCACACTTCATCTAGAGCCATCCTTTGTTCCTTAACCTGTCCCATTACCATCTCCTCTTGCCTTGAATATCTCTTAATGTCTCTCAATGTCTCTTAATCTCTCCTGCTTTCTATCCTATCACTGACCTTCCCTTTTGTTCTTTCATCCCCTCCCCCATTTCTCAGCCCCTAAACCTGCCTTAAAATCTGTTCCATTTCCTGCTTTTTTCCAGTTCTGACGAAAGGTCTTTGACCTGAAACGTTAACTCTGTTTCTCTCTCCACGGATGCTGCCTGGCCTGCTGAGTTTTTCCAGCGTTTTCTGTTGTTATTTCAGATTTCCAGCATCCGCAGTATTTTGCTATTGTAACCTGTCATCCTTGCCCGGTCTGGCCTATATGTGACTCCAATCCCACACCAATGTGGTTGACTCTTGACTGCCCACTAATGTGGCCTAGCAAGCCACTCAGTTGCATCAAACCGCTGTGGAGTTCAGTGGTTCAAGGAAAAAGCCCCAGCAGCACCTTCTCAGGGTAACTATTAACGGGCGATAAATGTCTGCCTTGCCTGCGACGATCGCATCCCAAGAATGAAAAAAATGTAACCCTCAATCTACATGATTGATGTCCCTCAGAAATAACATCTGCAGCCGGCTCACCTCCTCCAGGTCCTTCATGGAACTAACCTTGCTGTCCAATGGCATCAACTGCCAGTAATTATTAGCACTAACTAATAGTTATGGGACTGTATGGTTCCGTAAAGAAGCAAATGCAAATTTATTTGAAACAGACTCCAGCCCTTGCGCTAACTCTGATGGACCAGCCTCGGCTGTGGACCGATTGACGAGAGAAACAGCAGATCTATTGTTCAGTCACTTAGCGGACAGATTTATCGCAGCCTCTCTGCTCCTTTCTAATTGATTGCTGACTAATCACTTACTTCTCCCAAAGGGAGACTGCTGATTGGCCTCTGGAGCTGTTTATCCCCAACGGTTTTGTGGTTGGTTTGGTGTGATTCGTAAATACTTGTGCTTTTCAGAAAGATACACACACAGACCGAATCCTCCACTGAATCAGCCTTGAGCTTTCAAAACAGCGCACTCCCGGATTAGTAAATTGTCAAACCCGAGGGAGAGGAATGTAAAAATGTTCATTCCGTGCAGGCCATTTGACTCTCTGAAGCTCATCCCTCAACTGCTGTCACCTCCCCATTCAGCGACCAGTTATATTTTGAACAGCCCTATTTTTGTTTCCAACTCCCTGAAGGACAAACCTAGACATTTATCAGCCTAAGTTAAAAAGTCCGACCGAATACATGGGCTAGATCTTGACTTTGTGCCATAGTGTAAAGCGAGTGATAGCGAGTCTGTTTTATGTCTCTCCCGATTTTTATTTCCATCGAAGTCGATAGGGAAAGATATAAAACAGGCTGCCAACTCGCTACCACCCGTTTTACACTATCACACAAAGTCAAGATCTACCCCCATTGGTTTGAAAGAAGGAACCTGCTTTCATTTAACACATTTTATGATGTCCCAAAGCACTTCACAGCCAATGAATTACTTATTTTTGAAGTGTAGTCACTGCTGTAATGTAGGGAAACGCAATGGCCCATTTGCACAGGGCAAGGTCCCACAAACAGCAATGAAATACATGACCAGACAATCTGTTTTAGTGATGTTGTTTGAGGGATAAATGTTGGCCAAGACACCGGGGAGAACTCCCCCCTGCTCTTCTTCAAAATTGTGCCACGGGATCTTTTACATCCACCGGAGAGGACAGAGGAGGCCTCAGTTTAACGTCTCATTCGAAAGACGGCACCTCTGACAGTGCAGCACTCCCTCAGTACTGCACTGAAGGGCCAGATAAATTTTGTGCTCAAGTCTCTGGAGTGGGACTTGAACTCACAACCTTCTGATTCAGAGGCAAGCGTGTTACTCACTGAGCCACAGCTGATAGCTTGTTTGAAATTTATTTCTCAGTAATCTAAAGTTATTACCTGGTCTATACCATTTAATACTTTGCTTATCTCGATGAGGTGCCACCCCTAAACCTTCTCCTCTCTCAGTTGTAGAGCTTAATCTTTCCTCAAAGCTTGTCCCTCTTACACGTGTGATCAGTCTTGATGCTTTCCACTGTACCCTTTCCACTGCCCGCTTGTCTTTTCTGTTTTGCTGGACATAGTGCTGCTAATATGCTTTCAATCTATTGGTACGTCCCCAGCAATGTTCCCTGTAAGCTGCGCTCCAAAGGTCCCGCGCAGCCAGCTTGCCGGCTTTTCAACAGAAAAACCGCACATGCATGGTATTTCGAATGGGCCGCGTAGTCCCTTAAAGGGGCCACGTGGCCCGAAAGCAAATTACAGGGAACATTGGTCCCCAGTGTCCAGTGACTCCCCCATACTCTTCCCTAGCCTCTCTTAGCACTTGATGATAAATCCCAAGTGATTTACTGGTGTTGAGCCCTTTTAGCCTGTGCAGGACTTCTATCTCATTTATATCAAAGTTATTAATTTTGCCTGGGTTCGCTCTGTTTAAGGAGGCCATGTTACTCATATCTTTCCTTGTGAATACCACTTCTGTATTGTTTTTGGCATCCTTTTAGTTGGCGTTTGCCACTTGGTAGCCGAGATTACTGCTACTGCTGACTGATGCTACTTGATGTAACATGATCCAGCCACGTAAAACATTCCTCCCTTACTAGGAATTCAATGCACCACCCATTGACATTGAGCTAGAAAACCAGAGATTACCAACTCAATAATTAAACTCCTGGACAAACATCAATTTGACTTTGTAAAATATTCAACTTTTTATGTTGCTTTAACCCTTACAGTTTCTGAATCCAAGCCATGGATGTAAATGACTCGTTCTACCACCTTCTACACCATGAAAATACTAAAATAACAGATCAAATGGCTGGAGCAGCTCTTGTTTTTAATTCCATAAGTAGTAATTGTCTGGGCACAACTTTAATTAAAAAATGTTTACATTTCTTACCTTGTCATTATTTTGCCTCCATGTCTCTTCTTTCCCATTCTTAGTTGTCATTTTATTGTTTTATTTTCCTTCCTAATCTAAAATTATCCCATTTTTTTCCCCTTATCTACTTTATCCTTCCCCTGTCTTCCACTCTCTATTCTGGAGACAAGCAAATTTTATTTTAAATTAACTTTTCATTGGCTGTGAAATTCCACTTTCAAGATCGTGTTGTCCAAACCCCTTGTTTGGCGATGTGAAATGTCTATTTCTGTGCAACTGTTTTGATGAATAAACACAGGAAGAGGGTCGACCAAAAAGTTAACCTATTCGTGGTGCTGGAAGGGTTAACAGAACTGTTGTATGAAATCTAGTTTAGATATTTAAATGGACCTAACTAAAGAAATGGGATCCAGGGCGATTTGGCACATTGGATCCAAAATTGGCTTAGTGGCAGGAGGCAGAGGGTGATGGTCGAAGGTTGTTTTTGTGACTGGAAGCCTGTGTCCAGTGGTGTACCGCAGGGATCGGTGCTGAGTCCTTTGCTGTTTGTAGTGTACATTAATGATTTAGATATGAATGTAGGAGGTATGACCAGTAAGTTCGCAGATGACACGAAAATTGGTGGAGTGGTAAATAGCGAGGAGGGAAGCCTCAGGCTACAGGACGATATAGATGGGTTGGTTAGATGGGCAGAACAGTGGCAAATGGAATTTAACCCTGAAAAGTGTGAGGTGATGCATTTTGGGAGGACTAACAAGGCAAGGGAATACACAATGAATGGTAGGACCCCAGGAAGGACAGAGGATCAGAGGGACCTTGGTGTGCATGTACATAGATCCCTGAAGGCAGCAGGACAGGTAGATAAGGTGGTTAAAAAGGCATATGGGATACTTGCCTTCATTAGCCGAGGCATAGAATATAAGAGCAGAGAGGTTATGATGGAGCTGTACAAAACGCTAGTTAGGCCACAGCTGGAATACTGTGTGCAGTTCTGGTCGCGACACTATAGGAAGGATGTGATTGCATTGGAGAGGGTGCAGAGGAGATTCACCAGGATGTTACCTGGGCTGGAGCGCTTCAGCTATGAAGAGAGACTGGACAGGCTGGGGTTGTTTTCCTTAGAGCAGAGAAGGCTGAGGGGGGACCTGATTGAGGTGTACAAAATTATGAGGGGCATAGATAGGGTAGATAGAAAGGAACTTTTCCCCTTAGTAGAGGGGTCAATAACCAGGGGGCATAGTTTCAAGGTAAGGGGCAGGAGGTTTAGAGGGGATTTGAGGAAAAACTTTTTCACCCAGAGGGTGGTTGGAATCTGGAACTCACTGCCTGAAAGGGTGGTAGAGGCAGGAACCCTCACAACATTCAAGAAGCATTTAGATGAGCACTTGAAACGCCATAGCATACAAGGCTACGGACCAAGTGCTGGAAAATGGGATTAAAATAGATAGGGCTTGATGGCCGGCGCAGACACGATGGGGCCTCTTTCTGTGCTGTATAACTCTATGACTCTATGACATACATCAAAGATAAAAAGAAAGACATTGCACTTATATAGCACTTTATCACATCATCAGGGTGCCCCAAAGTACTGCATGGATCACGTTATTTATACAGACATACGTAGCAAACAATTTGCACACAGATAATCTGTTTTTGGTGGTATTAATTGAGGGATAAATGTTGGCCAGGACACTGGGAGAACTCCCCTGCTCTTCTTCGCTTAGTGCCACAGGATCTTTTATGTCTACCTTCGCAGGCAGCTGGGGCCTCAGTTTGACATCTCACTGGGAAGGCAGCATCTTAGACAGTGCAGCATTCCCTCAGTACTGCACTGAAGTGTCAGCCTAGATCATGTGCCCAAGTTCAGAGTGGGGCTTGAACCCACGACCTTCTGACTCAAAGGTGAAGGGGCTACGAAGAGAACCAAGCCAGGTTGCAATAAATGTAATGTACAGGAGGTCCGGAAAAATTAGCTTAAATAAAAAGTAGCTTGCAAATCATAGTCTAGAAATTGCTGTTGCCAATATTAGTGAACAAACTCAGTTGTTTTGACACTACTGTGTCATTTAACACAGTCATTTCAAATCAATGGGTGAAAATCTGCGTTAAACTAGCAGAGAGAGAACAATAGGTGATAGGAAGTGTGCCAATGTGGTGTTCGTCATGACAAAAAATTGAGGCAGCTTCTTGTTTATCACACACCAAGGACCATTGGGGCCAAGTAGATAAACCTGCTGCACAGCATCAGAAACAGCCCCCAGTATCTCTAAAACCTGCTTCATTTCTGTATTTCCTCGTACCAGGCAGCATCCCAATGAACCTGTGCTGTACCCTCTCTACTGCCTCAGCATCCTTCCTATAGTGTGGAGCCCAGAACTGCACACTGCACTCTAACTGTGGTCACACTCAGGTTTTATATAGATTTACCATTACATCTTGACTGTTTTATTTTATTCCTTTTGCCATAAAATCCAGTATTCCATTCGCTTTTTTTATGGCCTTATCCACTTGTGGTGTTGCTTTTAACGTCTTGTAAACCTGAACCCCTAAATTTCTCGCTCTTCCACATCATCCAGCTTCCCCCCCCCACCCCCCACAAAATATAATGATTACTTTATTTTAAATCCAAAATGTACCAACTTGCACTTATTGACATTGAATTCCATCTGCCAATTTTGTGTCCATTCCACCATCTTATCAATATCCAAGCAATAACTCCCCCTCCCCCCACCACCACCCCTTTAAGAAGCCTGTTTGTGCAGGCCAGGTCCCAGGATTCCCAGTGTTCCTCTTTGATATGCTACCTTGCCAAAATGGTGAAGGTGGGAACTCCTGGCGGAAGTCGTAAAATTCATTATAGGACCAGATTTGAGCACTCTGTTTAGCATGAGGCTCATTCATGCGTATATCACAGCCTCACTCTGGCCCTGTTACCGTGGGTCACAAAATACGTCACAAAATGAATCAACATGCAAGGTCACACGCCCAAATCTACATCCCATGCCCACCTCTAGCAAGGCTCTGCTTCACCGGCACAGCGTGACAAGATTTACCCTTGGGTTATCATTCTTGTGAGCTAAAAATAATTTTTCTAACCGCTGTAATCTTGCAAAATAGTGTCTTCCTTTGAACACTTCTATTGTTCTCCTCGACACTGCTCAAGATCAAACACAGCGTAACCAATAACACAGGAATAGTCAACCGCCAAGCACTTCCTTCTGGCCTGGCCTGACCTTCATAGGTGGTCATTCACTGAAGTAGTTCATATTTATAATGCTCATAGCATTGGGCAGGTACACTGGATACAATGCAGAGTCTATGGGGTATAAATTCAACCTCGTTGCACCTACTTTACAGACTTAAAATTTTGGGGACCAACATCCAGCACCCAAAGGATACTTGAAAGATGTCCAACGCAATATTGTATCGCATTCCTGGCAATGGCCTGAAACAGGTGTTAGGACCTTTACATAAATGAGGGGCCAATATTCACCTTCTTCGAATGGGCGAGCTGCCTGTGGAGGCACAACAGACACTGGCAGTTTACCCAATGAATATCACAGAGGCCCGAGGTTCAATCTCAGGCCAGCGTCGATTCAGGCAGGCGTTACAGACAAATAACCGCCTTCACGCTTGGAACTGGGCGCAGGCGAGTTTCTGCCCCCAACGTAAAGATATTTCCAGCAATAATTCATAGGCCTGTTAGTGAAGCTCTTGGGTTGATGTGTTAAGAGTTACTGGCCTGTAGTCAGGATACCATCTGCTTAAAAAGCAGCCAGCTACCCTGTAAATTTGTGGACTTTTGAAAACCACAAGTTGTTTGACAAAACTCAGTAGCGTTAGGAATGTTCCAAATTTGCTGGTTGATCATTCCATGACATTTTTATCCTGAGACTGATCATTAAGGGATTCTCTGTGGTCTGTGGGTTGAAGTTTGAATGATTTAGTTCAGGTCATTGAGTCAACAAGTCAAAGAGGCAGATCATATTGGGTTTAGGTTACATTTAGTTTGAGATGTAAATGTGCTAAAGAAGCATTGGTTTTTACTCTGGACTAAGGTACAAAGTAAATCTATTTCAAAATCCACTGGAGCAACCTAAAACATAAAAGGGTAGAAATTAGGTCGCGCCCCATTTGGGGCGCAAATATCGTCCGCGCGCAAATATTAGCGCCTGGCGCTAATTATCGGCACTGACAGGAAACTTCACTTTTACCGCCCCGGGAGGTGAGTGGAGCGCTAAATTAGGCGCTGCACACCTCTCTTAAGGCGCAAAGGCCTAGGAGTGAGGCGCTAACTCAGCGCACGAGCGCAGCGCAGCTGCTGCCAGTTAGCGCGGGAACACAGACACACTGACGCCGGACACTTCTTAAAGCGGGGGGGGCCACTTGCTCCCCAGCCACACCCTGCTCATTGCAGCCTTGAATCTCAGCCTGGAGAGACCTGTAATCCATTTTGCTGCCAAGAATGGAGAGGGTGAGAGAACGCGCTCATCGCTTCACCGAGCGGGCCTTGGATGCTCTGGTTGACGCAGTGGAGCGCAGACGATGCATGCTGTTCCCAGAGAGTGGCAGGAGGCCTTTGCCACGCGAGTTCAGAAGAGTGTGGAGGGAGGTGGCTCAGAGCGTCTCCTCCAGGAGCATGGTGCCCAGGACCCATGTCCAGTGCCGCAAGAAGTTCAACGACCTCACTCGGGTCGTCAGGGTGAGTGGCTTTTTCTCAATACCTCTCCATCCCTCCATCTCAACCTCACTCTATGGCCAGAGGGTCTTAAAACCCCAATGCACAACACTCATCCAACACCTATGGCCCTTTCATCAAACACACACACACATTCCACACTTTGCATACAGTAAGGGCTATTCACCTATGGGAGGCACATCAGGCAAGACCATGGCTGCATATTGTAAGGGCTATTCACCTATGGGAGGCACATCAGGCAAGACCATGGCTGCATATTGTAAGGGCTATTCACCTATGGGAGGCACATCAGGCAAGACCATGGCTGTATATTGTAAGGGCTATTCACCTATGGGAGGCACATCAGGCAAGACCATGGCTGTATATTGACTCAGATGCTGTCCTTTTTCTTGCAGGCTAAGCTGGCTCATAATCGGAGACAGCAGCAACGGACGGGTGGAGGGCGGCTTCAGCTGCAACCCCTCAGCGATCTGGAGGAGCGCGTCCACAGGATTGTGGCAAGCCGGGTGATCGGTCCCGTCGCCACTGGAGACGCCGACCCCGTTGTGGACAGCAATGGTAAGGTCATCACCTTTTTGTCCTCTGTCCTTCCACTTGTCCCTCACAATACCAGCCTTTGACACTTTCAATCCAACTTGCTAACTCGCTGCACTTATTCCTCCCTTACTGCCACCCTGTCCTCACGCTAAAGCCACTCTTGTACCTCCCTGCTTTCAGATGGCGATTCACCAGCTGAGGAGATGGTCCCTGAAGCTGCCACTGGGAGTGATGCTGCAGCTGAGGAGGAAGAGGAAGCCGGAGCATCAGTGCCACCCTCTCCCGAGGAAGCCCATGGCCACACTGGGAACACGCCTTCCCCGGAGGGGAGCAGGGGGGAAGGGGCTGATGATGGTGAAGTTCCAGGACCCAGCGGGCTGCAGCAACGCCATGGGGGGGGGAGGGAAGAACGGGGGAGCAGGGGGGAAGGGGCTGATGATGGTGAAGTTCCAGGACCCAGCGGGCTGCAGCAACGCCATGGGGGGGGGAGGGAAGAACGGGGGAGCAGGGGGGAAGGGGCTGATGATGGTGAAGTTCCAGGACCCAGCGGGCTGCAGCAACGCCATGGGGGGGGGAGGGAAGAACGGGAGCCTTCTCCCCAGAGGGAGAGTATGCCAGACACTCCTAATGCAATGGACGCAGAGGAGGAGCGGATGATTGCAGAAATGAACAGCCAGGCGGTGGTCATGCACACTGAGCTCATGGGTGCAGTGGGAAGGGTGCCCGAATGCATTGAGGCACTGGCAAGGAGTGTGGAGCACTTCGCTGTAGCACAGGCGGATGCCACACTAAAGCTTACTGCTGCAATTCAGTCACTGGCTGCCAGGAACCCATCTGAGCCTGCTCTCATGCAGACTCAGATTGAGGCCACGCGAGCACTGACTGCTGCCATCCTCGATGGTTCGTGCACATGTCCCCGGGGCTGTCACCGCGCCGCAGCAGGCCAGCAATCTGTTCTCAGGCAAATTGCTCCGGATGCTGAAGTGCTGCCCCGTGGGAGTGCCAGTGTGTCGGGCGAGCAGGGAGTTGCTGTCCTCTCTCACGATGACAGCATTCCTGCTGCCAACACTGTCACTTCTCCACTGCACTTGCCACCGCCTGTAGGACAGACTGCTGCCGCCCATGCAGAGTTGGTGCAGTCTGCAGCCGGGCCCTCCAGGCCCAGAAGTGGTCGAGGCCGGCCTTCAGGGGCATCTGCAGTGTCAGGGTCTGACAAGCAGCAGCCTTCCACCAGCCTTGCTGCAGCCACTGAGGTCCCATTACGGAGGAGCAGTAGGGTTAGAAGGGGGGAAGTGCGCAAGGGAAGGAGATCACCCTCGAAGGGCAAAAAGTAGGATGTGTGCCAAAATGCTGGTCATTTTTTTATTAAAGGCCGAGGTTCATGGCCCAACTTTTGTTTAGTGTTTTGGACATTATCTCCAGGTTGTGAGAACCAGTTATGTTATTGACTGTTTTTTGGTGTTTATTTCTATGAGTTTGTCATGAGGAATTGACACACACAGAGTTTGTACAATAAATAAGTTTCTGTATTCAAAATATACATGGCTGGTGGTTGGAATTATTGGTGCCTTGGCCGGCTTAGGGGTTGCGTGCTGGGTTGATTCGTGTTTGTAGCACTGGCAGGGGTCCTAGAAGCGGCTTGCTATTAGTCGTTGACGGACGGCCCTTGCAGTTTGACCATTGTGGGCCGCCCTCCTGCCTTGGTGCTGCTGCTGATCATCGTCCTCGGCCTGTTCCTCCTCTTCCTCCTCCTCCTCTTGTGGTGCTGCAAGGCCTGGTGGCATTGGCTGCGTCCTGAGGATTGCCATGTTGTGCAACATGCAGCACACCACTACGAATTTGGAAACTTGCTCAGGCGAGTACTGCAGGGCTCCTCCGGAATGGTCCAGACAGCGGAATCGTTGTTTGAGCACGCCGATTGTGCGCTCAATAATGTTCCTCGTTGCTTGTTGGCTTTCCTGGTACCGCAGCTCAGCAGGGGTGTTTGGCGCACGGAGCGGTGTCATCAGCCAGGTGCTCAATGCGTACCCCTTGTCCCCCAGAAGCCAACCAACTGGCTGATGCGGTGCCTCGAAAATTTCTGCCACAGTACTCTGGCGCAGGATGAAAGCATCGTGGCAGCTGCCCGGATAGTGGGCATTGACAGCGAGAATCACCTGTCTGTGGTCACAGACCAACTGCACATTCAAGGAATGGAACCCCTTTCTGTTCCGGAACTCCTCTGCATTCTCTCGCGGAGCACGCAAAGCCACATGCGTGCAGTCAATGGCGCCCTGCACCATGGGGAAGCCCGCTACCCTCGCAAAGCCCATAGCACGGTCATGCTGCTTGTCTGGGGTCATAGGGAAGGAGATGAAGTCTCGTCTCCTTGTGAAGAGGGCATTGGTGACCTGCCGAATGCAGCGATGCACCGCAAACTGGGAGATATTGGCGAGGTCCCCAACAGCAGCTTGGAATGAGCCAGTGGCGTAGAAGTTCAAGGCCACTGTGACCTTCACTGCCACCGACAGAGACGTCCTGGACCTCAGCTGAGGCTGCAGATCTGGCTGCAGCAGGTGGCAGAGCTCAGTGACCACCTCCTTGCTGAATCGCAGCCTTCGCAAACACAGCTCCTCGGACATGTGGATGTAGGAGAGCTGTTCACGATATACCCTGGGAGGGTAAGCTCTCCTGTACATGCGCCTGATGGGCCTCCTCCGTCTGGCCATCATTGCCACTCTCTGTCTGCGTCTCACTCTGCTCCGATTGAGCTGGAGCAGGACGACGCCCCCAATCATTGCAGCCCCCATCTTCTCTTTGCCAGAAAAGTAATGAGGTACAGCAACGAAAGTAGCAGCAAAGTTAGGATGAACTAGGCAAAACTACCTCACAAAGCGTTGAGTCAATGTAGAAGTCTCTCTCTCTCTCTCTCCGAATCTCTCTCTCTCTCTCAGAACGAGTGGTGCATAAATGTCGACCACAGAAAAAGACAGGAAGAGGCCCCCTTTAAATAGCGCCCCCCCCAGCCCCAGACCGATTGATAACGTTCCAGTCTTCCGGTCGTTGGAAGCGCCAGGCGGTAAGGCAGGGGGCGCCACTCAATTTCCGCTCCGGGGCGCCCCAAGGGCGTTGCACCACAGAATGACGTCACAATCTGCGCGCGCAGGTGGTCGCAGCGGTAAGTTTTAGCGCCGCCGCACAATCTCAAGTTAAGTTCTCGAGCGGCGCAAACAGCGCTGCGCCCAGGCGTTAGCGCCTTAACGCCCCATTAGCGCCCATTTAAGGCGCTAACGGGAGGCGCAACCAACTGAATTTTTACCCCAAAAGCTTTTAATAACAGGCAAGAGCCATTACACTCAATAATCCTGGCCTTTCTTTGGCATATATTTACAAAGTATTAAGAGGAATTAGTTCTCGGTTTTAAAATTCTCATCCTTGGCCCTCCCTATCTCTGTAATCTCCTCCAGCTCTACAACCCTCCAAGATAATCTGTGCTCCTCTAATTCTGGCCTCTTGAGCAACCCCGATTTTAATCGTTCCACCACTGGCGGCCATGCTTTCAGCTGTCAAGGCCCTAAGCTCTGGAATTCCCTCCCTAAACCTCTCCGCCTCTCTACCTCTCATTCCTCCTTTAAGACGCTCCTTAAAACCTACCTCTTTGACCAAGCTTTTGGTCATCTGCTCTAATATCTCCTTATGTGACTTGGTAGCAAATATTGTTTGATAATCGCTCCTGTGAAGCGCCTTGGGACGCTTTACTACGTTAAAGGTGCTGTATAAATGCAAGTTGTTGTTGAACTCACCAAATATATTGCTTCCACGAAAGGTATAGCCGCCAAATGTAAAAACATGAGAGTGATCCGCTGTTATGACCGTTAATGTATCAGTGTCTCTGGTCAAGGAGCCAGCTTTCCCAATTGCTTTGTCCATCTCCACTGCTTCAAATAAAGCCATCTTGGCTTTCCCTTCATGATGTCCATGGTCTATCCTGCCACCTATAGAAGGAAACATTCATTCATTATCTCCGGGCTCAGGAAGAACACTTGCATGTTTCTACATTAAAAAAAGAGGACCAACCCTTTGTGCAACGCAGTGCAAAGAAATAAAAAAAATCAGAAGGGCAAACATCTCACCAGGGAAGGGAATGGTGAAATATCAGCAAGGCGGCCTGTCTCAGCACGTAAGGTGTGCCTCCTCCATCAACCATTGAGAAGTATAGAAGGGATATGATGCAAAGACTGGTAAATGGAGTTGAGGTGCAGATAAGCCATGATCTAACTGAATAGCAGAACAGGCTCGAGGGGCTGAATGTCCTGCTCCTGTTCCTATGTTCTTAAATCCACCATCTTCATCTTTGCAGCAAGCCATCCTTTTTTGGCTGTAGAAGGGCTGCATGGAACGAGATAGCTGAAGGTGGACCTCTACACATATATAGTATAAAGGACCTTCCATGGCTTGCTCAAGGTGAGTTGGAAGATTTGCTATTTTATAACAATAGGGGTGTTATCAACAAACTATAAATAGGTCAGTGCAACCAGGAAAGTGTGACTCTATATGCAAGAGGAAGATCCTGCCTGATCAACCACTCTGACAGCTTTGAGAAAGTGACAGCCCAAGAGGACTATGGGAAGCCCTATGACATGGTGTACCTCGACTTCCAAAAGGCTTTTGATAAAGTTCCACACGTGAGGCTATTAATTAAACTCAAAGCTCTGGGAGTTCAGGGCAAACCCTGAGAAGAGCTAAGGAACTGTCTGTAGGATAGGAATCAATGAGCACATATTAAAAGAGTTAAGTCAGAATTGGGGTGGAAGTACTTAGTGTGGAGCCTCAGGGCTCGCTGCTGGGACCACAGTTGCTTCTAGATGACCATGATTCAGAAACTCAGTACCAAGTGATTTACAGATGATACCAAACTAGATAGGTCAGTACAGTAGAATCGGAGGAGGAAGCTCAGAAATTACTGAATGATTTGGACAAAGTATGTAAGTGGGCAGAACATTTAGCAGATGGATTGTAAGACAGACAAGTGTAAAGGGCTCAAAATAGGAATAGAAATAGACAACACATGCACTCCATGAATGGTGTTGAAACACCCATCGATGAAGTTGAAAGAGAGTCTTAGCAGATTTGACGTTAAGCAGGTCCAACCAACATATAGCAGCAATCAACGAAGCCAATAGGATGTTGAACTACACAGAGCCAAAACAGTAGATTACAATAGAAACCAATTATCAGACTTTACTCTGATGGTCAGGCCCCAATTTCCCTGCGGTTTCGAGGGAGCTCGCAGAGGAGAATCCAGCCCATAGACTACAATGTCATGTGTACTTGGCATTTTGCAAACATCATCACAATCAGCTCAACCCCTTTTTTTATCTCCCTCCTTTCTCTCCTCCTCCCTCCCCACACATCCACCTGCATCATTCTAAAGACTCTGGTTTCTGGATAGCAAGAAAACGCTCCCTGGAATCCCACACTGACATCGAAACAGGAGTAGGCCATTCAGCCCCTCTAGCCTGTTCTGCCGTTCAATTAGTTCATGGCTGATTTGTATCTCAACTCCATCTACCCACCTTGGTTCCATAACCCTCAATACCTTTACCAACAAATATCTATCAATCACAAGTTTTGACATTTTCAATTGACACCTAGCATCAACAGCTTTTTGGAGGAAGAGAGTTCCAGATTTCCACTACCCTTTGTGTGAAGAAGTGCTTTCTGGCATCACCCCTGAATGGCCTAGTGCTAATTTTAAGGTTATGCCCACCTTGTTCTGGACTCCCCCACCAGAGGAAATAGTTTCTCTCTATCATACTAGAATGACTGTGGCCCACAGCAGGCTGAGTGGATACAATGTAGGGTCTGCTCACCACTCCCACATGGAACAGTCCACACACCACAGCAACAGGTGAGCTCAAGGTATACGAATGTACTCTGGTTCCCCCAACTTCAACTGGAAATGAGAGTGGAGGATTTTCAGTCACTCCAGGGTAATTACCCGGGTTGGGAAGAGTTATTGCCGTTACATTCCACTAACAGTAAAACTGGCCAACTTTAGCAGAGCTGGCATTCTCCCGCTCACAGCTGACTGAATGGGACTCCCTACCAGCCAATCACAGAGCAACGATACTGGCAGCCACCATGGCTGCAGCAACCGGCCTCACAATTGGAGGAGGTCTCACTTGCAGGGAGGGGAAAATATAGAAAAGACAATTCCCTGGATAAGATATTTTGGCCTGTAGTCTGAACATACATAAACCAGCAGCACTCCTGGCAAATTTAAAAAGGGTGGAAGAAAAACAGAACCAAAATATTAGTGCTCAGGGGAGAGTTTAGTGATCTCCTCAATTCTACAATCCACCTCTCTCCTCCCAGTCACTGGATCAGTCACAGTAACGAGCAGGATAATAAGTTCCAGGGTCGGCCTTGCACATAGAGCCAGGAACCTGCGGCTGCAGTGCGCTCAGCAGATGAAACTAAAAGGTGGCGGTGCCAATAGAGTTTAAAGGACTATCCTGCTTCTAATTTAACTTTTTTAAATGAGAATGAGGTTGTTGGTGACAGAGCCACGGTCCCACCAACACCAGAACAGTCTATCTGCCGCTGGGAGCATTTCCACCCATCCTGAACTTTTTTTCCACATCAAATAAACATTTGAGGGGAATTTTTTTGCTTCTGCACTCCCATCACAGGGCCTCACCCAGGGGGAGAGCACATCAGAAAAATGCACAGGTACAGCCTGGAATATTTCTAACCCTAGCCCTAACCCTAACCCGTGATATAACTAACCCATGATATTCCTAACTCTAGCCCTAACCTGTGATATTCCTAACTCTAACCCTAACCCGTGATATTCCTAACTCTAGCCCTAACCCGTGATATTCCTAACTCTAGCCTTAACCCGTGATATTCCTAACTCTAGCCCTAACCCGTGATATTCCTAACTCTAGCCCTAACCCATGATATTCCTAACTCTAGCCCTAACCCGTGATATTCCTAACTCTAGCCTTAACCCGTTATATTCCTAACTCTAGCCCTAACCCGTGATATTCCTAACTCTAGCCCTAACCCGTGATATTCCTAACTCTAGCGCTAACCCGTGATATTCCTAACTCTAGCCCTAACCCGTGATATTCCTAACCCTAGCCCTAACCCGTGATATTCCTAACTCTAGCCCTAACCCGTGATATTCCTAACTCTAGCCTTAACCCGTGATATTCCTAACTCTAGCCCTAACCCATGATATTCCTAACCCTAGCCCTAACCCGTGATATTCCTAATCCTAGCCCTAACCCGTGATATTCCTAACTCTAGCCCTAACCCGTGATATTCCTAACCCTAGCCGTAACCCGTGATATTCCTAACTCTAGCCCTAACCCGTGATATTCCTAACCCTAGCCCTAACCCGTGATATTCCTAACTCTAGCCCTAACCCGTGATATTCCTAACTCTAGCCTTAACCCGTTATATTCCTAACTCTAGCCCTAACCCGTGATATTCCTAACTCTAGCCCTAACCCATGATATTCCTAACCCTAGCCCTAACCCGTGATATTCCTAACCCTAGCCCTAACCCGTGATATTCCTAACTCTAGCCCTAACCCGTGATATTCCTAACCCTAGCCCTAACCCGTGATATTCCTAACCCTAGCCCTAACCCGTGATATTCCTAACTCTAGCCCTAACCCGTGATATTCCTAACTCTAGCCTTAACCCGTTATATTCCTAACTCTAGCCCTAACCCGTGATATTCCTAACTCTAGCCTTAACCCGTTATATTCCTAACTCTAGCCCTAACCCGTGATATTCCTAACTCTAGCCCTAACCCATGATATTCCTAACCCTAGCCCTAACCCGTGATATTCCTAATCCTAGCCCTAACCCGTGATATTCCTAACTCTAGCCCTAACCCGTGATATTCCTAACCCTAGCCGTTACCCGTGATATTCCTAACTCTAGCCCTAACCCGTGATATTCCTAACTCTAGCCCTAACCCGTGATATTCCTAACTCTAGCCCTAACCCGTGATATTCCTAACTCTAGCCCTAACCCGTGATATTCCTAACCCTAGCCGTTACCCGTGATATTCCTAACTCTAGCCCTAACCCGTGATATTCCTAACTCTAGCCCTAACCCGTGATATTCCTAACTCTAGCCCTAACCCGTTATATTCCTAACCCTAGCCCTAACCCGTGATATTCCTAACCCTAGCCGTTACCCGTGATATTCCTAACTCTAGCCCTAACCCGTGATATTCCTAACTCTAGCCCTAACCCGTGATATTCCTAACTCTAGCCCTAACCCGTGATATTCCTAACTCTAGCCCTAACCCGTGATATTCCTAACCCTAGCCGTTACCCGTGATATTCCTAACCCTAGCCGTTACCCGTGATATTCCTAACTCTAGCCCTAACCCGTGATATTCCTAACCCTAGCCCTAACCCGTGATATTCCTAACTCTAGCCCTAACCCGTGATATTCCTAACCCTAGCCCTAACCCGTGATATTCCTAACCCTAGCCCTAACCCGTGATATTCCTAACTCTAGCCCTAACCCATGATATTCCTAACCCTAGCCCTAACCCGTGATATTCCTAACCCTAGCCGTAACCCGTGATATTCCTAACTCTAGCCCTAACCCGGGATATTCCTAACTCTAGCCCTAACCCGTGATATTCCTAACCCTAACCCAGTACATTCCTAACCGCACCTGTGATATTCTAACCCGTGGTATTCTGGATGTTAACCCAACCAGTGATATCCCGAACCCAAACTCATCCCCTGTGGGTGGGGCTCAGCACCAGCAGCACAGAACTGGAAGATTTGCCTGAAATCATTTTCCCCATGAGAAATCTGTAAATGTAAGATATATAAATCACTCTACATCTTTGTCTAATTTGAATAACTTTGCTTATTTATCAAAATGGTCAGGAAGTTTCAATGGAATTTTACATTTAGACAAATGTGTTGGAGTCAGTTTAAACTATGTGGAGTCTACTTTAAGGCTGTGTGAAAAATGAACAGGTTATTCAACTTCTGTAATGATTGCAGTGAGGTGATCAACATTAGCAATGAGTGCCCCATAGAGCCTCTTCCATTGTAGGTATCCATGAATGATAAATAGGTCTTAAAAACACACAGAAAATAACTGTGTGGTTTTCGTTTTTGAAGGATCTAAAGGCCATGGGTGGGATTTATTGCAGGAAATGTCTTAGTCATTTTTATAGCACACAGGCAGCAATCTAGGAGAACAGATCGCCCGCCTGGTATAGAACCCGTCTGTTTTCAGTCCATTGATTATACCCCCCCAAATGTATCAGCGGTTCTCAGCGGGTATTAAGCATTTATGCAGCGACTTATCATGTAATCAGGAGGTTACCTCTGTAAGAAACTGTGCAATTCGCAAACCCTGAAGGGACCATTACTGTTGACGAGCAGTCACTGTTGTAATGTATGTAATAATGACCAGATAATCTGGTGTTAGTAATGTTGGTTAAGGAATAAATGTTGGTCAGGACACTGGAGGAGCTCCCCTGCTCTTCTTCAAATCGTGCCGTGGGATCTTTTACACCCACCTGAGAGAGCAGACGGGGCCTCGGTTTAACGTCTCATCTGAAAGACAGTGCAGCACTCCCTCAGCACCGCACTGGAATGTCAGCCGAGATTGTGCGCTCAAGTCTCTGGAGTGGGACTTGAACCCCAATGGATTAGAGGCCGATTCTCTGCATGCGCAACTTTCACCACAGAAACTCGACACCAGTTTGAAAATCAGCACTTCTGAATTTACCAAATGCACAGGTTTTAACCGCAGCCAAGATTTTGCTGAACATAAATATTCACATTATTTTGAACTGTCTGTAACTTGGCAGGCAACTGAACTCATGTGACGCATCATTCAGGAGATCATGGTTTGTGATTTGTCTGTAAATATTTAACAGTGGGGAGGGTGGCTGGGGTCACTCTGATGGCTGTGATTGAATACACTGTGTGGTGCTCTACTTAGCACGCAGAGCAGGATGTCCCAGGTTCAATCCCTGGTCTGTGCTGAGTCAGCTGTGTGTCAGCCGTGGCTCAGTGGGCAGCACTCTCGCATCTGAGTCAGAAGGTTGTGGGTTCAAGGCCCACTCCAGAGGCTTGAGCATGTAATCTAGGCTGACACTCCAGTGCAGTGCTGAGGGAGTGCTGTACTGTCGGAGGTGCCATCTTTCAGATGAGACGTTAAACCGAGGCCCCGTCTGCTCTCTCAGGTGGACATGAAAGATCCCATGGCATTATTTTGAAGAAGAGTAGGGGAGTTCGACCCGGTGTCCTGGCCAATATTTATCCCTCAACCAACATTACTAAAAACAGATAATCCGGTAATTATCATGTTGCTGTTTGTGGGAGCTTGCTGAGCACAAATTGGCTGCCGTGTTTCCTATATTACAACAGTGACTACACTTCAAAAAGTACTTCATTGGCTGTAAAGCGCTTTGGGAGATCCTGAGGTCGTGAAAGGCGCTATAGAAATGCAAGTCTTCTAGGACAGCAGTTGGGGTATAATTGGGGTAGGGAGGAAAGGAGTGAAAAAACTGGGGTTCCTACTCCCGATCACGAACTAGGAAACCCCTACTGGAAAGAGCACATGTCTCGATGCCGGCTGAGGGCAGGGTCAGGGCAGATGGGACTGACCGTCCATCTCAACCTCCCACAGT